>JABXWE010014066.1:0-38608 GCA_014611495.1 Limonius californicus
TATATAACTAATTGGTGATTTTACGAAATGATTAGGTCTCCCTGATACATTTCGTTCATGTTCGGTTAGGTTATCCTAACCTAACATAGATTACGTTAACAACAAACTTGAGTTAACCTAAATAAAATCAAGATAGATTCGGTTACATTTGAATTTTACAACTCGTTGTATAAAGACATTTACTGTATTTTATCACGGTGATAAATTTACACTTGATGAAATGTTAGCTTGTCCACCCACGTTCCACGCTAGGTTATACTGATTTAGGTTAGGCCTGTGCCCATTATCTACGACATTGACTATCTAAGTGTCATAAAATGCTTAGATACTTCAGTTCATGGCATTGCTCCAGATTAGATAAGATTAGCCTAGGATAGATAAATTGTTTGATAAAGATATTTGAAGTTTACCATGAAGTCATTCAGTTGGAAACCCAAAATCAACTGTATAGAATAATTAAAATTAAACTATTTACCTAATGGACGCTGTTTGTTCCATTAAGTCTTTAGGGCGTTGCTTCAAATTAGATTAAGTTGCCTTAATTAAATTAGGTTAGTACAAGATTAACAACCATCCAGTTTATTTTGAAATTTAATATATACTATGATATAATGAATCGCCTACGGTATAGACCGGTTAGATTAGGTATTTGATGAAATGGTTCATGTTAAATTTCCCGGTTAAATTTTTAAATTCCGTTAAAGTTAAAAAAATAATGTGGTATTTATGCAGATAATGGTCATTATATGTAGATCCGATGTAAACTCATTTTATGAAATGATTCATGACTTGAAATAGTTAGATTGTTCACATCATAACCTCATTCCTGGTAAGATTAGGTTAGCTTAAATTTCTTTAGATTTAATTGGTTTGTAGTTGTGGCGAGGTAAGTCTGGGTTTGGTTAAAAAATCGTCCACATTATGAAGAAAGTTGCTATATACCTACTATGAAATAATTAATAATCTACATCCTGAAACGATTAAGTTAACTATATGATGAACTGGTTCATGTTGTCGTTTCAGGCTAGTTATGGTTAATATCAGTTAAAATTCACGAAATTGAAATTTTACTATATGTCCACATTTCTCTAAATTATCTATGGCTTGAAATAATTTGTTTTTTCACATCATAACCTCATTCCAGAATAGATTATGTTAGCTTATATTTACTTAGGTTTAATTGGTTCAAGGTTAGGTTGAGATAACACCGGGGTTGGTTAGAAAATCGTGTACATATATTATAAAGGAATTCTATAAACACTATCAAATTACTAGTAACCTACATCATGAAACGGTTAAGTTAGCTATATGATTAACTCATTTGTACTGTCATTTCAGGTTAGTAAAGGTTAGATTCGGTTAAAATTAAAAAAATAGTGCTATTTATGCGGACACTGCAATTCCACTATACGTAGAGCCGATACATATCCATTCCTTGCAATTATCCATAGCTTGACATAGTTAAATTGTTCACACCATAAGCTCATTCCAAGTTGGAATAGGTTAGCCTAAATCTGGTTAGGGTTAGTTGTTTTAAGGTCAGGTTGAGGTAGGACCGGGTTTGATTTAAAAATCGTTCATAAATTAATGAAGTTATCTATACAATATGAAAGGGTTTATAACCTAAATCACCGAACGCTTAGGTTAGCTACTTTAATAACTGGTTCATATTGTTGTTTCAGGTTAATTGAGATTAAATTCCTGTAATGTTCAAGAAATGGTGCTATTTATTGGAAACTGGAATTCCACTATATGTAGAGCCAATAGATATTAATTTCTTGAAATCATCCCTGGTTTGAAATAGTTAAATTGTTCACACCATTAGCTCATTCCAAGTTAGATAAGGTTAGCCTAAATCTGGTTAAGTTTAGTTGTTTTAAGGTTAGGTTATGGTAGGACCGGGTTTGATTAAAAAATCGTCTACAAATTAATAAAGTTATTTATACAATATGTAAGGGTTTATAACCTAGATCAGCGAATAGTTACGTTACCTATTTGATTAACTAGTTTATATTGTCGCTTCTGGTTAATTGAGGTTAAATTCCTTTAATGTTCAAGAAATGGTGCTATTTATTGGGAAACTGGAATTCAACTATATATAGAGCCAAAACATTCATTTCTTACAATTTTACATGGCTTGAAATAGTTAAATTGTTCACGGTAGTAGCTCATTACAAGTTATATTAGGTTAACCTAAATCTGGTTAGGTTTAGTTGCTTTAAGTTTAGGATATGGTAGGACCGGGTTCGTTTAATATTCAAGAAATGGTGCTATTTAGGCGGAAACTGGAATTCCACTGTATATAGAGCCAATACATATTAATTTCTTGAAATTATACGTGGTTTGAAATAATTAAATTGTTCAAGCCAGAAGCTCTTTCCAAGTTAGATAAGGTTACCCTAATTCTGGTTAGGTTTAATTATTTTAAGGTTGGCTTATGACAGGACCGGGTTTGATTAACGAATCGTCCAGAAATTCATGAATGTTTCTATACATTGTGAAAGGGGATACATCCTAGATCAGGGAACGGTTAGGTTAGCTATATGATGAACTGGTTGATATTGTCGTTAAGTAAGGTTAGATATGTTAGGTCCGGTTAGGGTAAGGTTTGTTTGGGTTAAATAATTGTCTAGTTTATTACAGTTAAGTATGTATCAAGCGGATAAATGGTCAGCTGGATAAATGATTATCCATGTTAGCAATGGGTTCAAGATGTAGATACTAAGTATATCTACTTAAAAGATCTCGCAATAACTGAAATGACAAAGGCAATTCTCAAAATTGATGATGAGCAAAAAAGTATTAGCCCTGAACTATAATTGCATCTAAATATTCTTCCTCTAAATCAACCAAAAGCGTTACCAAGAATATCAATAAAATACTAAAGTTGGACACGATATTATGCATTTGAAAATATATCGTAAGTATCTAAATTTGCTATATATTTAAAACATTTAAGTTATATTAAAAACAGATTCTTTTGAAATCAAATGAAACACATGTTTGTAAATATTTGCCTGGAAAGAGGCTAAAAATTCCGATCCATCATTCAGAAAATCCAGCTTCCTTATAACAACTCAACGTGAACATCCCCTACGCCCCCTTAGATCAATTCACCCTCGATGAGACGCAAGCAGAGCCTTCTTTATATTATAATCCCGGTGAAGCATTCTTCAAGACGTTCCCTTCCTGCCCGCCTATGTTTCATTATCCTTCAAGTTCACTATTGCTGCAAATATCGTCGACTCTTGGTCGGACAGAGACGGATGCACCACTACAAAGGATAATACAATGGGGAAAGCATTCATGAATGTACCGAGGCATTCTTATATACAACATTCTTATTCTTATTGTATTAGACTAAAGCGAAAAGTATAATCAAATCATCCTAAAGAAAAGCGATGCTTACTCTGGGGTCCTGGGAACGCGATAGGTATAAGCAAGTGCAGTTTCTTTTGCAGGAAAGTTTTGCTTTCTTTCGCTTTCCTTTGAGAAACGGTTAACTGCTGGCAACGTTTCTTTTGAAAGATTTTGTGCCGTTGTGGTAAATACTAATAAGGGAGCTGATTAAGAAATAATGGTGGAATTTGTATCAAGTTGGGAGTTGGAAATAAGGCTACCATAAGAAAATTGTGAAAGGTAGCCTAAATCCATGTTTAGTTTTCATACTTTTTTATAATTCTGTGTATGTAAGCTTGCTCAATATTTAATCTAATTTTTCCTTTCAGGTAAGCAATGATGGAATCGAATTCATTTCCAGCAAATAAATAAGGTAATTTTTAAGCAAACCGTTATTTCATATACAGGGTGTTTCCTAAGTAATGTCGAATACTTCAGAGGGTCATTATTTGACCGATTTTAAGACAAAAACTAAGAATAACATTTTTCCGAAAATGTTTTATTTTCGAAACACGGGTTGTGCTGAATATTTTCGGAAAATAATTATTCAATACATTGGGTATTACATAAATTGTGCAACGTATCCTTTCCTTGTGCTAGTACGCTTGCTGTCATTCTGCATTCCGCAAATCATCTACGTCGACAACTGGAGTTTTGCACACTAGTGATTTGACATGCCCCAAAGACAGAAATCTAGGGGTTCATATCTACCGTATGGTGGCCATGCTTCCCTGCTTTCCATGCCCTGTCATGGCTTGTCCAACACGACCTATCCAGCGATGATGATACTTTATATTCAAATACTCTCTTGCTGTAATGCTGAAATGTGGTGGAGCACCATCGTGCATAAACCACAGAGTATTTGTTAGCTGTGATCGAATGCTTTCCAATAACCTGCTAACTCTTCGTCGCGAAAATGTCGATAAGAATCACCATATAGGTATTCAGGTATGAAATATGGCGCAATGAGATTATCTTCAATAATACCAGCCCATATATTCCATTATGGATTGCGAATTTTCTTCAGCAAACAGGTAATTGTTATGAAAATTCATAATCGCTTCCCTTGAAAAATTAGCTTCATCTGTGAACGTATTTCAGACAGAAAATTTGAGTTTAGTGCGATTTCTTCAAATAACCACTACAGACGCCAATATGTTGAGCGAAATCTGGTAGCAACAAGGCTTGCACACGGTGAATATGGTACGGTTTGAGCTGGCAAATTTTCAAAAGTTTTCATATGATTTTGTGGCTTACATTTAACTGCGCCGCATCTTTTCTAGTACTCGTGGAAGGAATTTCCTCAATTTGATGAAGTACTTCTTCCTCTAGTTGTGGTGTTCTAACTGTGGTTGGTATACCGGGAATGTTAGTGTCTCTCTGAAATGTACCAAACGCCTTCAGGTTAATGCACATTCACGTAAACTGTTATCACATGGTAATAGTCTATGCAGAAACCTTATCGTAAACTTGGGCCTGTATACAAACAAAATAATATTCACAAAGTACAATGCAACAAAAATGAACAGTATTTTAATTCTTCAATTTTTTGACAGTTTAAAATTTTTTAATTTATAGATTTGACGGTGATGTTAGTGGCATTGTGATTCCAATTTGCACTCGTTTTTTTTTCAAATAGGCCTAACAAAATAATGTTTTTTGGGGAACACCTATTGAACACCTTGTATTTCGAACATAAAGGATTTTCGGGAATACGTGTATTCTTAATTTTTGCCTTACAATCGATCGAAGAATCACCCCCTGAAATTTTCGACGTTACTTAGGAAACACCCTGTATACTCTTTATGTTTTAAATTTTAAGTAATAGTACAATTTTATTGTTTAGAAATACGCATTTGAGGGATTTCTTATACGTATAATACTAATGCTGCTTATTTAATGGATATTTTGAAATCGTAGAAAAGGCAACTTTTTATAAGATATGAACATGATATTTTTACATAAAGGGTGGATTGAACTATATGGACAAGTAAATCTATTTCTTGTTTTAAGCTGTTACCGTATTGAACCAATATTATATGTAGGACTTGCTTAATATAAACATAACTACGACCGACATCTTCCATGGTATAATTCTGGCTTATTTTTCAGGAAACATATGCCACTTACTGGAAATCTAATTTTACCTGCTTTTAGAATACAAAAATTGCAACTTTCGATGTTAGAAATTAGAAGTTTATACTGGAAATGTGATATAAACGCACTATAAACATGTTGATTTGCAATTTAAATTAGTTTGCACCTAATATTGGTTTTACACTCAGGTAGCATACATTCGAAAATAAAGATGTTGATTTGTCCCTACATTTCATCCGACCCTGTATACATAATACATCCGCTTATATTTGTCAAAGTTATTTTTTTAGATACGACGTTTCCTCAAATAGCTTCGTGGTTTATAAATATAAGGATATATTAATAATAATATATACTGTCAAACGTTTGCAGTCGTAACGCAAACATATACCAGATGTTAAAATATTTAAAAGTGTAATATAACCATCACTATCCATTTAGCATAAAAATACTGATGTCTCTTCTTATGAAATTACATAAAATATTTTTAAGTATATTTGAAATTAAAAAGTAGGGACCCAGCTTGTATTTTTCAAAACTTAAAAACCTTTATATTAATAGATGAGTTTTCTATTTGCTTTCCTATAGCTACTTAAAATGTATGTATATATATACAGGGTGTCCCTAAATTGCCTTAAAAACTTCAGGTAAACTTTTTCTACAACCGATATAGACCTCCAAATTGCAAATAGGAACTTCCTATCGCGCTTAGTTTCCTCATACTACATGGCTTGGGTGTCTTCTATAAGGAAAATGCTGAGCGTAAACCCTAGCAGCCTCATTGCGGTTTCCCTCACATTCCGCAAGAATCCAAATCACATCCACGTACTCGTTTATAGCATACTCCATAATGATGGTCAAGACGCAAGTGAACTCAATAACACGAATTAAAGGCGAATGTAATGTAGAATTCATAATGTCAATTCAAAAATGATTTACTTAACACACGTGTTAAAACGCAGACATCAGATTTTCGAAATTTTTATCATAGTACCCATGCACCTGCATTGTTGTCAAATTGTACTTTTACCAAAAGTATGATTTTTAATATAGTACTTCCATACGAAGAACTAAATTGCTAATTCAATGTTAATTAACGGTTTAGAATTAATTTAAGTTTCCTCATTAAGCATATACATGTTTTACTTAATTTCTTATAAGCATTTCGCTAAAATTCTGCACTAAAGGTATGAACTTTAACACTATCGTACAAGAAAACCAAGCTGCGGAGCAAATTTTTTCTGCAGTTTTGTCTTAACAATTCTTAAAGGAAAAGTTTACCTGAAGCTTTTAAGGCAATTTAGGGACACCCTGTATATATATATATATATATATATATGTTTATAATTTCAAATATTAAATACCGATTTGTACAAAAAGTTAGTTAAGTGAAGTCGTCACTTGATGATCCCTCATCGTTGAGGGTTCTTTCCTAACCTAACTTTTACTTCAATTACCTACACTTATATACCTATAAGTATGTCGTAATTAAACTGCAGTTAATTATAACATGTGTGAGCATGATTTGTGTTGGGGTGAAATCCTAGGGGTCATTTAATAAAGACTACTTAAATTAACCACACGTTGGCGTGACACTCATTTATGCTTAAACTAAGGGTTGACAGTATAAACATCATCATTACATTAAACTTAAGTATTATCTAACCCGATTTTCGTAATGTGCATGTTTACTCAAAACGTTTCGTTTAAAATAAGGGAACGCTGTCGTTCAGTGACATAGCAGTAACGATATACACAGTGTTACCTTATTTTTAACGTAACATTGCGCAAAAATTCGGACAGATGCAACTATTATTCTAAGCAAGTTACCCTGCTATATATAACGGTTAGTGACATTTTTACTGCGACATACTTTCAAGTGACTATAACACATTTTACGATCTAATCCAGGAAAGGAAGAAGAACAAGAACAATATATATATATATATTGCTGTATAATAAAGCCCGTACGTTGAAGGTGCCATAAAATTTGCTATGGTGATTATAGCTTTCGCAGTGATAATAATTGTTATTAGTCAAATAAGGGAATTTTCCCTGTATACACAAAATTACAAATCTAAATCAAAATTCACTTTAAATAAACACCATAGACATTCATTCAACCCGGTATAACAGAAATGTTGCTAGCTCTTAATTACAGCAAATATTTTTCACATAAAAACCTACCTTACTCAAGAATAATCGTTGATTACTATCTCAGGGTACTGCATATGCTTCTAAATACAGAGACATAAAAAGACAAACGACAGGTATTTAAATGACTCAAATTCTAAATAAATATATCAAATTAAGAAATTAATTATGCTCAATAAAATTTGTACCGATGCAGATTTAACAAATTAATACACATTTATTTTCTTTATTAATAAAAAATAGAATTAACTTTCTTATTAGAAATACCTGAAAACAAAATTTTCCTTGATCCAATCCTGTAGTGCGCGTAGGTATCACACGCAGCTCTGTATATAAACGGTTGTACTTGCTTAGTTAGCTATATTACGGTTTCCACTAGTAGAAAGATGATTTCTTCAATTATCTTGTGTAGTACTGGTTTCTCATTAATACGTAGAACAACACACAAGTAAGTGAAAGTTCTCTTATGAATTGTATTTATATTAATAAATGTTAATTTGCTTTGTTTAATATTTGGAATTCTCACATAACCTCAGAAATATTACAAATCGGAAGATTTTAGAAGTTTGAACCCAGCACAAATTTAGAGAATTTCCAGGTATCAATGCAAGCCAAAGTACGTCTCAAACGAACCCGTTACAGCCTTCACTTCCTAGATTCCATCAATTACTCAACCGAAGCAGCATAGTTCCATCGTAGAATACATTAAAGCACTTTAAAATTTTATAACAGGTATTTATTCAGTTATTACAAACACTTTTTAAACACATTTATCAGAGTTAAATTTTTACACGTCTCTACTTGTTTACAAAATTTTTTAATCTCTTAGCATTTTGTTTTAAATTTAAACCAATAATAATTCATCATTATTCTCAACTATTTTAAACTGACCAATCACAAAAAAGTACATTAATGACAATTCTAAATTACAATATTAATTATATAAATAATTTTCTTATGGAAATTCAAAAGTTAAATCTAAGTACACAATTACATAGCTGATCATTTTTCCTACGTTTTGACATCTCACATGACATAATTTAGTTGTGTAATAAGAAACCTCATATAATTACCTACTTAAATTTTTTATAATATTTATTTAACAATAAATAAACATTGGAATCATATTCCTCCACATTAATAAAGTTCCTTTAATTAGAATTTCAATTACTAAATGACCTTTCTATTGAAGTCGGTCCAAAATTATAACCTTAAACTTTACAAATTTAATAAATTTCAATTTCTATTTGAATTTCAAACAAATCTAGTTGCATAATACATTACAAAGCTTGCTTTAATATCAAATTAATCATAAGAACAATTATCGTTGCATTACAAACTCGTTTAAATATTCAAATTAACATTTTAACCTTGTTCAAATGATAACTTTATATGAATTTTAAAATTTACATAATAATTTCAGAATCTGCCTGTACCAATCTTATCAACGACACATAATACCTGTATTACGAAAACATACTAAAGAAAAAACTCCACCTGTACTAGGATGTCTCCACATATAGAAATTTCGATGCTAACATACCACATCGGAAATGAATTAACAAGCAAATACTCTGCTGTAACTTCGATTCGACAACCTTTTAAGTAGTAAAATTAGTATAATAAGTTTACAAACGTAATGTTTATGGTATTTATTAATTAAGGTGTCAGTAATATCATGGCAATATATATATATTGTATTTGTATATACGTCGTCAAAATATGACGAGTTGTTACTAAGAGGTCCATACTGAATTTTACGAAAACAATCCCAAGGTTCTAGTTTCAAAAGATTTCTGGTCAAAGTTTAAGGTTAAAACTAGCTGAAGATCCTGTATAATAGAATAGTTTCTTGTTGCTCTTAAGGTATCTCTTTGAAGCAATATTGACAGATTTTGTTATCAAGTTTAAAATGTTTAGGAAGATGAGACTCCATGAAATTTGGAACATGTTAATATATACAATAAACTGTAAATGGTGGAGTTGGATTGGATTAGTAAGTGTTAAGTTTTTGCTGTCCAGTTATACAGCATTCTTATAAATCTAAATAAATAAGAAACATAGTTCAAGTAACTCGATAATATTTGATGTATATTTCTAAATGATTCTGAAAAGAGTGGATAAAGGTGTCCGAACAAACTTTTTATTCAATTCGGCGGCTACATATGTTTTAATATCCTAAGTCTGCTGGTGCCACGTGAAGTGAATAGGTTGGGTGGTTGATCTAAACGACGCCGTGTTTCATGCATAACAACTTCACAATCAGTGTAGGATGGGAAGGTGCATTGTCATGCATCAACAATCAACAATCCTTTTCTCTAAATTGCTGCCACACTTGAGAAATGTACCGCAATAATCTCTTCGCCATTTTTACGCAAAATGCGTTATTTACGGTACTGTTTGTCTTTCAGACAGAAATTCTTTATGTATCACTCCCTGTCAATCGAAGAAGGAAACCAGCATGATTTTAAATCTGGATGTTTGTAAATGAAACTCTTTTAGTATTGCTGATGATTTACGAATCCACTACATTCTTTTTTGTCTAAGGATCGTACTCAAATACCGGTGACTTATCACCACTAAAAATATAGTTGGAAAAATGTGCATTGTGGCGATAGGTCAATGCGCGATGCAACTCTTGTCTGTGTTTGCTTAGTCGCAAGAATATTCTGCACGAACTTTGCATAGAATCTGCCCCAAATCTTCATCTAAAATTTGTAGAATTGTTTCCTTATTGATATTCAAATCATCTGCAATAATGTTTTCGCTATAAAGTAGTAAATTTCTTCGGTATTTTGACATATACTGTATAGTTGGTGCGTCTCGTAAGTAGATTTATCAAAGTATTTCCATATCATGTGAAAAACACGTAGAATTTTTACTTGGAGGCTACGCTTCTAAACAGGAACTCTTGATAAAATCGTGAAAACAGTCTTTTTCAAAGAATATATCAATTTAACAAGTTTACTGAATACGAAACTCAGATCAAAGGACACTGCAACTGGATGTCATATTGATCTCGCAACCACAAAGCAATGTCAATATACATGGGCTTTGTTCTTTGTTAGAGCGGAAAGTCCACTGCAGCAACACCTCTCAAAGCGCCCGCAGGACTGCAAACAAAAATTTGGTCCGTCTGCGATTTGCTACTCTTTGCTAGTATTTCGTTGGCTATTTCAGCAAACTGTGTGCCAGTAATAATGTCAAATAATAAATAAATTCAAATGTATTGTATTACAGTACTATACGTTGGTAATTTGAATAGGCGGCAAATACCATTAATTCCACACTACAAATATGGTAGACTACTGATGTGTTGGAAAAATACTATTTCGGTGATGAAACAGGGTCAACATTTTTATAAAAGTATTTAAGCACGTTCAATGGCAGCTGAAAGTCAATATTAAATTCGCCTGTATTTCCTTCTATTTTCTTTCTGTGGCAATCTTAAGGCAATTTCCTGTATTTTATGATTGAGTTGATCCAATTTAACATTGAAGCTGCTTACCTGAGCTTGAGACAAAGAAGGACCCGGTCGTTTTATAAATGTGCACGGAGACTAAAATTTAGAATTATTGTCCGCAATTTTCCGCAACGTTTTATACGGTTAGAAATAAAATTGCAATCCGACGGTATAAAACAACTAAAACAAGATATAGTGAGGTTTTGCCTTTTCCCTTTTAGAATTATTATATTCTACGGATGCGCTTTATTGTTTTATGCTCTTGCCTGCGCTATCGCGTATTAAAAGTACGGAAGAGACCTTTAGGAACGCGTGTTCTATTTAAAGTGATAAAAATGTAGCCGTTCCTTTGTCTTGCAGACAGAGCGGGTATCGATTTAATGCATTATTTATTAACAGGCAACCAAATCTGGGTTTAAATGATTGAGGCGAAGCGCGTTCCGCAGCGCAGCACATCCGATAAAGGTCCCAGATTGAAGTGCTCTCATTTAATTTTTTAACAGCATGATAAGACCAGCCAATATAGTTGAACGGCGTTACTTGAATGCTTATGCGTTGCTTCGATATATCACTGTTTATAGCGACACTCAACTTTATTACATTAATTTTCTTTTGACGTACAGTTCGAAATTGATTTCAATCTTTTACATGATATTTGATATGAGATGTGCACCTTCATTTCATGTCTGACAGAAATCAATGAAGTTATTTAATACAGAAGCATGGAAATGTTACTTCGTACTTCCATAAAAGAATATTTTATTGGTATGTTTGCAACAGAGCGGGGATTCAGCGTTCCCAGACCGTAGGTACTTTTAAACTACAATGTGCTAAAACGGGGTTTACACAAATACTTCCTTAATTTAAAACTTCCACTTTGAATCAAGTTAGCATTTACAATTTATATAATTAACAATTCAAGCGAATAAGAAACTGAAATCGCCAGAAGCGACGTGATTCCGGCTATAACTGTTGTTGTAAATCACACTACTAGCGAATAGGAAACTGGAAGCGCTTTAATACACGACATTCCAGTTCGCACTATTGTTAGAAATAATAATCGTAGTCAATATGTAGAAGTGACGTGGTTCCAGTTATAATTGTTGTTGCAAATTACAATCCGAGTGAATAGGAGACTGGTCAATATGTAGGTCAAATCATCTTTAGTAAGTAATGCTACTGTTATTAATAATTATCCAAGGCAATATGTAACGGGAATCGTTACAACTGACTTGATTCCAGTTATAACTGTTGTGACAATCCGAAGAAATATGAGACTGGAATCGCCTTGTTACACGTGATTCCAGTATGCACTACTGTTAGAAATATTAATCCGCGTCAATATGTAGGTGAAATCACATATAGTGAAGCTACTGTTGTTAATAATAATCCAGGTTAATATGAAACGGAAATCGGCAGAAGTGACGTGATTCCAGTTATAACTGTTGTAAATCACGATCCCAGCCAAGATGAGACTGGAATCGCTTTATTACACATGATTTCAGTTTACAATATTTTTAAAAATAATACAGTAGTTGAAATCACTTTAGTGACGCTGTTGTTATTAATAATAATCCAAATCAACATGAAACGGGAATCGTTAGAAGCGACGTGATTTCAGTTATAAGTTATAACTGTTGTAAATCACCAGAAATGTGAGACTGAAATCGTTTTATTACATGTGGTTCCAGTATGCACTACTATTAGAAATATTAATCAGCGTCAATATGTAGGAAAAATCACCTTTAGTGAAGCTACTGCTCGTAATAATAATCCAGGTTAATATGAAACGCAAATTGGCAGAAGTGACGTGATTTCAGTTGTAACTGTTGTCGCGTATCACAATTCGAGCCAACAGGAGACTGGTCAATATGTAGGTGAAATCATATTTAGTGACGCTACTGTTATTCATAATAATCCAAGCCAATATATAACTGGAATCGCTACAACTGACGTGATTCCAGTTATATCTGTTGGTGTGAATCATAATCCGAAGAAATGTGCGACTGGAATCGCTTTATTACACGTGATTCCAGTATGCACTACTGTTAGAAATAATAACCCGAGTCAATATGTAGATGAAAGCATCTTTAGTGATGCTACTGTTATTAATAATACTCCTAGTCAATATGAAATGGGAATCGTTAGAAGTGACGTGATTTCAGTTATAACTGTTGTAAATCACGATCCCAGCAAAGATGAGACTGTAATCGCTTTATTAAACGTGATTTCAGTTTACCATATTTTTAATAATAATAATCCCAGTCAATACGTAGTTGAAATCACTTTAGTGACGCTGCTGTTATTAATAATAATCCAAGTCAACATGAAACGGGAATCGTTAGAAGCGACGTGATTTCAGTTATAAGTTATAACTGTTGTAAATCACCATCCCAGCAAAGATGAGACTGGAATCGCTTTATTACACGTGATTTCAGTTTACAATATTTTTAAAAATAATAATCCGAGTCAATACGTAGTTGAAATCACTTTAGTGACGCTGCTGTTATTAATAATATTCCAAGTCAACATGAAACGGGAATCGTTAGAAGTGACGTGATTTCAGTTATAACTGTTGTAAATCACGATCCCAGCAAAGATGAGACTGGAATCGCTTTATTACACCTGATTTCAGTTTACAATATTTTTAAAAATAATAATCCGAGCCAATACGTAGTTGAAATCACTTTAGTGACGCTGCTGTTATTAATAATAATCCAAGTCAACATGAAACGGGAATCGTTAGAAGCGACGTGATTTCAGTTATAAGTTATAACTGTTGTAAATCACCATCCCAGCAAAGATGAGACTGGAGTCGCTTTATTACACGTGATTTCAGTTTACAATATTTTTAAATATAATAATCCGAGTCAATACGTAGTTGAAATCACTTTAGTGACGCTGCTGTTATTAATACTATTCCAAGTCAACATGAAACGGGAATCGTTAGAAGTGACGTGATTTCAGTTATAACTGTTGTAAATCACGATCCCAGCAAAGATGAGACTGGAATCGCTTTATTACACGTGATTTCAGTTTACCATATTTTTAAAAATAATAATCCCAGTCAATACGTAGTTGAAATCACTTTAGTGACGCTGCTGTTATTAAAATAATCCAAGTCAACATGAAACGGAAATAGCTAGAATAAAGTGATTACAGTTATAACTATTGTGGGAAATCCTAATTCAAGCGTATATGAAACTGCTATAGCTATTATAGTGACGTGCTTCAATTTCAACTATTATATAAATAATAATCCAAGTCCGTGTGGAGCTGGATTGACTTTCAGTAGCGTGATTCGCGTTGCAACAACTGTTGTTGTTATTAATAACTATTTGGGTTAATATGAAACTGGAATTGTTTTAAGTGATTTCACTGCAGCTTTCACTATTCTTATAAATAATAATCCAAGCTAATATAAAACTGCAATCTCCGTAGCGTACGTGATTCCGATTTGCACTATTGTTAAAAATAATCTGAGCAAATAGGAAACTGGAATCATTTTCAGTGACGTGATTCCAGTTCACACTGTTTTTATAATACTAATCTAAGAGATTAAGAAACCGGAATTTCTTTAATATAGTTAGAAATAATAATCCTGACCAATATGAAACTGTAATCAAGTTCACTGACATGATTCTAGTTTCCGTTGTTGTTATTAATAATCAACTTACATAAAAGTGGCCGACCGCCGAAACTGTCCAAAGTTCAAACTAACAGACTTGCTGAAATGGCTAAAAATACCATTGGTAAATCCACTCGTAAGTTGTCTCATCATTTTCATATCTCTCACATGACAGTTAGTCACGAAATGAAGAGACACAATTTAAAATATAGAAAAAGAAAATGCCCTAAATATACCGCTGCTCAGTTGCAAAGAATCCCTCGATGCTGCCGCGCTTTACAAGATCGTCACTTTGTTAATAAAAAATCATAATTATGGACGATGAAAAGTACTTCAGGTTTGCTAATGCGAAACTTAGTGGAAAATGGATTCTATAGTGATGCTTTAGATGGTACACCTGACGACGTAAAATTCAAGGCAAAGGCAAAATTTGCGGATAAAATCATGGTGTGGTGTGCAATTTCGGAGGCAGGTGTCTCTAGACCGTATGTGGGACATGTTAGAGGTCAGGCTGTCGATGCTCACGTTTATACACAACATTACCTCCCAAAATTGAATGAATTTATTAATTTACATCATGCTACTGACGAAATTATGTTTTGGTCTGATCTCGCTTCATGCCATTATGCCCGCACAACAATGCAATGGTTGGAGAGAAATAATGTCCCATTTGTGCCACGCGAAGACAATCCTCCTAATGTCCCACAAGCGAGACCCATTGAAACTTTTTGGGCGTTACTTAGCAGGAAGGTCTACAACAATGGGTGGGAAGCCCAAACTGAAGATCACTTTAAGACGAAGAATATATCAAAAGGTGCGCGAAATAAACGTTGAGGCTTGCCAAACACTCATGAGACAAGTCAGACGAAAACTTCGCCTTATAGAAGAACATGGACCTTTACATGTAAATTAAGATTAAATACTAAAATTTAAATTGTTTTAATTGTTCTGCAAATATATAAACTTAATAAACTTTTCTTAGACCATAGTATCCTGCACTTAATTTTTTTCCGAAAACTTTTGTTACATATGTTAAACAATAATACAAGCCAATGTGAATTCATATTCAGTGACGCTATTCCAGTTTCTACAATTGTTACTAATTATTATTTAAGTCAATATAAAACTGGAATCTCTTGAAATGGTGTGACTACAGCTTTCACTATTCTTATAAATAATAATCCATACAAAAAATAAAACTGGAATTGCCGTAGAGTACGTGATTCCAGTTTGCACTATTGTTAAAAATAATAATCTGAACGAATAGGAAACTGGTATCACTTTAAATGACGTGATTCCAGTTTAGATTGTTTTGATAAATACTAATCTAAGCTAATAAGGAACTGGAATTGCTTTAATATTGTTACAAATAATAATCCTGACGAATATGAAGCTGAATGTGACTAATGTGATTCTGGTTACCGTTGTTGTTATTAATAATAACCCAAGTTAATACGAAACTGGAAACACTAAAAGCGACGCGATGGCAGTTAAAACTGTTGGCAATCACTTTAAGTGACGTGATGCAAGTTTCCACTATTGTTGGAAATAATAATCCGAGTCAGTATAAAACTGGAATTACGTTTAATTATGTGATTCTTGTTTCAACTATTGTTATAAATAATACTCTAAGTCAATGTGAAACTAGTACAGTTTTAAGTGATGTGATTGCTATGTCAATGGTTGTATAAAGAAACTCGAATCACTATTGATATTGTAATAATCCAAATCAATATGAAGCTGTAATCGCTCTAAGTGACGTAATTTAAGTTACAAATATATTTATATATATGATAATTCTACCCAATAAGCAACTGAAATACCTTTAAGTGACATGATTCAACTGTTGTTTTAAATGGCAGTACATGTTCAATCCTCGATATAACGCACACGGATTAGTTGTCTAGAATTTTTCATTATGTGTCGAGGGATACAGAAGTAGTTCAGGGTTAGTTAAGGTTTCTTCTCACAGAACAACACAAAATATTCTCTTGGTACAGTAACGTATCTTCTTAGCAAAATTGTAGTAGCAGTAGTAAATTACCGATGTCAAACACACCGCAACGTTTCTAATATTAGCCGGATATAATCTGGATACCAAACCACATGCAAGAATGCCAACAAACTGGCAGGATGTGTTCTATGTGCTGCATGAAGCCTTGCTTTATTAGAGGAATACATCGATTATCAGCAGCCTGGCTATTGTTCATTCTTTGGCATTTTGCAATCACTTTGTACGTTTTTGCAGCCTTGTCACAAAATAATCTAGAGTAAGTATTATTGAAAATATAATGTTCATCGAATGACGACAGATATGATCACTGAAAATAAATCATCCGTGCACCATCGAGTGATATCTTAGAATATGAGAACAGAACTAAGAGTAGTTCATATAGTACAAGCTTTCCTGAAAGCCGAAGAGCTTAGAAATAACACTAATGAGAGTAATTTGAGAAAATATTATGTAAAGCATTGGAATACTAAATAAAGTACTCTAAGAGCCTGGATATAAGTTGAACATAATTAGGAAATGATACGACGGCTTTGTAAAGATGAAAACACATTCCTTGATTTTGTAAAAAATGGCAGAAGACTTTGTTCTGATTGCCGACAGTGCAGAGACCGAAATTGAAAAAGGAGAATGCTTGATAATGCTCCAGGGGAATTCATACCACAGTTAATTGCAGAAGATGTCTATTGAATTCAGATCTCTTTATTGCTTCGTAGACCTAGCCATAAAAAGGATGACACAATGTGTTGCAAGAATAACAAATGAAGAAGACTTTGTTTATTAGTTATACCGGACAGAATATCTACGGTAGAGTTGATACAGTTCTAAACAAAAAATAAACTTGTACAAGTGTTCTAAATATAAATGTGTTATATCTAATGATAATTGAATAAAATTAAAAAAAAAGATTAATTCTATCAATTTGTAAAAATCAATAACTATGAACCGAGATCGATCTTTGGTTCGTTTGCTTGCAGTATTACTCGCAATATAAAGATTTTGCTGTAATGAGAATCTGATAAAAACATTTTATTTGTATTAGAAAATGATATAAATACCTTAGACATTGAGGATTCATTTTTTCAAATTTAGTTTAAGAGTATTAGTTGCATTATGTTCCACAATGTGTATATAATTATTAATTAAATGATGACATCTCACGTAGTGCTCCGCTTTGATAGTGCTATCTGCAACGGTTAGTGAAACGTCAGCACCGATCAATTCTACAATAACGCGGTCTAGCACAGAAAGATGAACTCATTAGACACAAACCGTAACAACCTGAAACTTCGTATTAATTAAATGTTTCTATTTTTGCATTTTTTCCGTTTCGGGTTTTAAACATTTCGTAACCTGTAGGTATTGTCCCTAATGGTTGTCTAGATCATAAAGGAGAAATAAAATTCTTAGTTAATTAAGTCATCGTTCTTAAAAAATCTAATAGTTTTAGAGTTGCTTCTGAACTTAACTTTATTATTAATCCCTTAGGACAGCTGACGTATTTTTTGTTTGCGCCTTTAGGAATTAATGTAGGCAACTTGTAGCACGTATTACATTACAATTCCTACTTTTTAAAACGAAATACACGATGACGAAAACTCCTTATGACTGTCTTATCTGTTTATCTATATTTGCCGCCTGATGAATTTCACCTGCCTATTCTGCGAAGCTTGTCTGCAACCCACCACACACTACACAATTTCCCAACCCGGCTTGTAACCTTGCGATCTTAATGCCATAAATATTCTCTGGAATTTCTGTCGTTCGGATTCGACGTTAAAATGTAGGTCTCTCGTATTTCTACCTTAGCGCTGCGGAGAAACACGTGGCAGAGAAGAGACCGATGCTCAGCAGTGGAATGAAATGATTCGACGAGCCTTGTTCAACTGAAACTCATCTTTGATCAACTTAGCCTTGGAAACAAATGCAATAATTCAAATGACGATTGCTAATGTTAGTAGTGTTTGTAGGTAACACATTAATAACTTTCTGGCGTTTGAATTTGATTCTGACTTTTAAAACTTCGGTTTTGAAATGGCGTTTGTTGTTGAAAATCCGTCCAACTTGGATCAGCGTGCGGACCTACAATTTTATGAGCTGAGGGTGTACAGCCATTGCAGATTCATAAACGATATTGCGTACCCAACTGTGAAGGACTGGTGCCGAAATTTAAGAATGGATAAGAGGGGACTATGGATGAGCCGCGGCAAGGTGCGCGGTGTACTTCATTAACAGAAAACAATATGGCATGTGTGGAAGGCCTTATTAGAGAAAATCGTTGAATTTCAATTAGAGAAATTTCAGAAATTGCTGGTGCGAGTGTAGGATCTGCCATAGTATTGCCCATAATCTTGGTTACACAAAGTTTGTTCGCAATGGATTCCTCGTTTCTTGTTTAATGAACAAAAATGCTTGCGGATGGGTTTATCTCTGCAACACTTCACTAAGCAAAATGGTGATGACTTTCTTCTGTCACTAGTTGCTGGTGACGAAACTTGGTGCCATTACTACGAGCCATCCAGTAAGTTATTGTCGATGCAGTGGAAACATTCAAGTTCACCACTACCGAAAAAGTATAAAGCACAACCTCCTGCAGGTTAGGCGATGTTAACATTTATTTTCGACCATGAAGGATCCTTGTTGATAGAGTTTCAGGAACCTGGAGTAAATGTCAATGCAAATCTGTAGAATTAAACTTTGAACAAGCGTCATTAAGCAATAAGACGGAAACGTCCACGAAAACTTACGCGTGGGGTCATTTTGTTCAGCGGCAGTGCTAGGCCCCATATTGCTAATGTGGTGAAACAAAATATTCAACGCAAGGAATGAAGGGTTTTAGAGCATCCACTGTATAGTCCGGATCTATCGCCTTGCGATTTCCATATTTTTGGACAGCTGAGAAAAGCGTTAATAGGTCGGCATTTTCAGTCTGGCGCAGAAGTACAGATAGCTGTGGAAGACTTCTTCAATCAACAGCTACAAGAATTCTATGAGCAGAGTATACGACGTTTAGTAAAGCAATGGGATAGGCGCCTTAACTCTGACGGTAATTACTTTTAATTAAATTGTTGAATAAATTTTTTATAAAACAAACATGATTTTCAACTGAACACACCTCGTATTTTCTGCGATAACGAGTAAATATATTTATGACTAAGCTGCGGAACTGGAGTCTTTAGTATGGTCTATTTGGTATGCCAAATTTTGTTTGTATAAGGATGAACTATTTTCCAAATCGATCTACGGTGCTTATTAGTTATAACCGAGAAAAACTGTTAGATAATTTTGCATTCCGTAATAAGGCGTACATGAATTTATAATTGCGCATACTCCGATGGGCCCATAATTAAATATGAAGTGATCGAATTTAAAGACAAAAACTTTATATAGAGTTGTAAAGTATCTCATTAAATAATGTTTGTTTGCATTAGTAGATTTGCTATTTTAATAAGGATCAGGTGGTAAGCGATTTGTTATGCCAAGGTAAACAACTATATTTCATTATACATATCATATTTTACTCCCTGAAAGATTTAATTAATTTTTAATACATAGGGAGTGTCCTGAATTTTTTAAATAATAATCATTAATTAATTACATATTACCTTATTCATTTCATAGTTTTTACTACAACGATTTAAAACGCTGCACTGAGATAAAGGTCATCATGAGAACAATGAATCGACAAATGAAAGTTGTACGAGTGGAGCTTGTAACGTAACGTAGTACTGTTACTGTGGGAGTACCCTGTACATATAATATGTGGTGGTGATTTGGTGAAGACAGATGGTGCTAGGGCGCCAGTGTTGAAGGTTGGGTGAAAAGTTGTGATCGACAGGAGAACGGGTGCGTCGTACGAGTATCGAGACGACGCTGTCCGCATAATCGAAATAAAAGATATCGACGCTGCTGTCAGTGTGACAGACATCGACGCTGCCATCCTCAGCATCCAAGTGAAAGAACCCGCAAACAACGACTATTTGTCACCACCACAGGTTTTGTTATTGTTTGTTTGTTTTATTGTGTTTCTGTGTTTAGATTTAGTTTTAGTTATTGTTTGGTTGTTTTATTGTGTTTCTGTGTTTAGATTTAGTTTTAGACTAATAAATTCGTTTTGCTGACATTGTGGTGTTTAATTTCTACCAAGATCAGGGTACCTACGTCTCAAATAAAGTTTCAAATAAAGAAAACATTACATTGGCGCTCAACGTGGGGCCTGATCACTAGAAATTAAACACCACAATGTCAGCAAAACGAATTTATTAGTCTAAAACTAAATCTAAACACAGCAACACAATAAAACAACCAAACAATAACTAAAACTAAATCTAAACACAGAAACACAATAAAACAAACAAATAATAACAAAACCTGTGGTGGTGACAAGTAGTCGTTGTTTGCGGGTTCTTTCACTTGGATGCTGAGGATGGCAGCGTCGATCTCTGTCACATTGACAGCAGCGTCGATACCTTTTATTTCGACAGCGTCGTCTCGATACTCGTACGACGCACCCGTTCTCCTGTCGATCACAACTTTTTACCCAACCTTCACCACTGGCGCCCTAGCACCATCTGTCCTTCTTCTTCCACCCTCATCCCTTACAGGGTCTTCACCAAATCACCACCACAAATTATATGTACAGGGTACTCCCACAGTAACAGTACTACGTTACTTTACAAGTTTCAAATGCAGCTTGACTAGGTTAGAGAAACAACCTAGTAGGAATTGCTTCTTATTTTTCAGTGTAATCTCTATTAACACTTATACTTTGAATAATTGTAGACCATTGCACTTGCATTAAAGTTTAGTATGGTATGGTATGGTGTAGGATACAGACGTCTACGTATACACGCACGAACAACCGAACCGGAACCTTCATATTTCTGCAGCAATGGAAGATGACATAAGAAGGAGCTATACAAACAAAACCATGGTTATTATCTCTCACAGTCAGGCAACTTTGAAAGCACTGAATTCAAACAAGATTAAGTCAAAACTTGTCTGGAACTGCCTTCGTAATCCCTTAACACTACCGAACTCTATCAAGGTAAAACTTGTGTGGGTGCCAGACCACAGAGTCATAGAAGGAAATGAAAACGCAGATAAACTAGCAAAACTAGGATTTGAAACATCGTTCATAGGGCCGGAACCCGTTGTCGGTCTAACTAAGCCGACAGTGAGAGGAGCAGTTAAAGAATGGATCGTAATTAAATATTCGGAACACTGGAGATTCTGACCTCGATAAAGATAAAGCAAAGCTATGATGGGCAAGCACTCCCACAAGCTTACCAAAACAGTGCTACAGCTCAGTAGGACTCAAATTGGAGTAGCGACAGGACTCCTAAGGGGACACTAGCACTTCAGGCAACACCTCTACAACATAGGGTTATTTAGATGCAGGCTGTGTTCTGTGTGCTGTCCTCAGTTAAACTCAAAATACGTTTCAACATATTATACATATATGATAAAATTGATCTAAGATTCTTGAAAATAAATTTTTTGTTAAAGAATGTCAATAGTGGTAAAAATAACTACTATTTTTCACTCACAAGTTTTTCCACCTTTTAGTAAACAGTTGAAATTAAAAGGAAAAGAAAGTACCATCATTACTTTTTGGAAGTGTTGACATTTGATTGGGCACGTCTAGTATCTATCTGCGCCCATGTAACCTATTACTATCTCATTGTAATGATTCTTGTTCTGAGAACTTATCATAACTATCGCTCGTTCTAGAGCTTATGGTATTTACTTACATTTAGTTCAGTAACTTTGAATGGCAAACGTGTAATCGCAAAGAAAGGCATATTTAAATGACAATTCAGAAACAACGTATCCAGTGCGACGGGACTGTAACGGATTTTCTAATTCCGCATTCATCTGCGCTGATACACTCATTTACGTACACCCTGTATTCGCAGAATTTAATTATTTCGATGCAAATGCTGATAATCCTATTCTTAGAATGTCAGCTACCTGATCTTCTGCCTTTACAGTTTAAATTCATTAGCCTTTTGCCTTGCATTCATTGATCTTGAAATTCCATTGTGTTTCATTCGCTTTGCTACTGAAGTGTTGAGGATATTCTATTCTTGAATGCTAATAATTAAACTACCGGTTAATACGTTTGCAATGATTCGCTTTCGTTAGCCCATTCCCAATGTATTACATAATAATATAAGTATTTCATTATTATCTTTATAAAAGGAAATATGATTATACATGTTTGGACGTCACGGAGAAAATAAAGTAATAGTAGGGTAGAGGGAGTGAAGGAAGTTGGAAGAAAGCTAATTAGCTAAAAAAGGGTGGTAAGCGGTGAGGAGTATGTGTGTTATAAGAGCAAAATATTGTAAAGACTAAGGAAGAGGAAGGTAACGGGAACGGAAAGAAACTATGGAAATATTAAGAGCGGTTTTGAAAAAGTGTATACCTAAAGAGTGGAGTGGATGAAGTAGTGGGTGTTCATTGTGAATATTGTTAGCGTAAATGCATGTCGTAAACGTATATATAACCCAGTTTAGTTATCGGTACGTTCTTGGTACATAGCTCATTCGCAAAACCGTTGTCTAAATGGTAGTAGGTATGTTTTCTATATAATATTCGAGTATAGTTGTATCTACCACCGTTAATGTCCGAAATACATTAATATCAATATTACCCAGTTAATTTAAATATTACCTGAACTTTTCAGTTAAATTCCGAAAATTAAGAAGGGGTGTGGTACTTTTAGCAGGGTTTCTTATAATCAACTAAGTGTCAGTAGGTAATTTACAAAAAAACATTCTTTTTAGTTGTACAACATTTTATGAAATTTAAAAAATCTTTAAAGCTAATTAAGGGGAGCCTAAATAAAATTTAAGAGGGTACTTTTGTTAGAAAGCTCTTTTCATTTAATTATTTTCTTTCTATAGGTAATATTTTGACATTTAAAAAATACTGTATCTTATAAGGAAGGAGAACGCAATATACGCCGTTTAGCTAGAACGGAAAAACACATACCTAGTAGTTTCAATATAACTGCATGGACCTTTCACTCTGAAGAGTGAAGTTTCGGGTCTACAACGCCCACGGACCCCAATCTGCGTTAAGAGGTGTAATGAATCTATTATGAGATGTTATGATTTCATATTTTGCTTTTCTTAGGAGGTTAAATTAGGTTGATTTTAACCTAACCTCACCTAAACTAACCTAACAGAGCAAGCGCGGCAACGGCAGCCTTAAGCCGTATAATGCCCAGAGTAGGAGGCTGCAGCGAAACCAAGAGGCGCGTCCTTTCTTCATTTGCAGATTCGGCCATGCTATATGCGGCACCAACTTGGGGAAATGTACTGCAGATACGGAAATATAGAAATATATCGGAAAGGGTCCAGAGGAAAATGACGTTGCGAATTAGCAGGGGTTACAGACCGATCTCGACGGAAATTACAGTTTAGTGAGAAGTATATTAAAAAAAATTGAAATTTTTTGAATCGATAATATATAAACAAAATACTGGGGTGGTGCCTTCTACCGTGAGACACACTGTATTTAGAGAAACCCACCAAAAACGAAACAAGCGTATTTTATGACACTAACCTCAATCCTTCAACAACGCCTGAACACGTCAAATTAATTTGACAGGGAGACATCTAATACGGCTATTTCCGTTCGCCCACTTTTAACCTAAAAATTGTAAACGGCAAGGGTAACAAAAGACGTACCATTTCAAAGCTCGATGAATTTGCTTTACAGTAGCGTTTTTATTTTTGGATTCCGAGCATTAGTTCCTGCGGAAATGTAGTCCAAAGTTTCAGGGTAATAAATGTTCTGGAGCATTTATGGAAGGATTAGGGGGCATTGGTTGACCATATGCTAGCGTAAACATTTGAATGTTTGTGTTTACGTCGACGTCACGTTGCATTTCGTAGTTGTGGTTTTCTCTGAACATTTAGAATAGATTATTCGATTTGAGGAAGAGTTGAAATAGTTGCATTTTTCTTCGGAAATAATGCATGTGCCAGTAGAAGCGCCGGATTGTTCAAACAGCAACATGCTGATAAACATGTGAATTGCAAGTACGTCTTGGAGTTAGTTTGAAAGTTTCGGGAGACCGAGTCTGTCACAAACAAAAAGCGAAATGCTGAAAATTCGGCAACAAATGAAGGGGTGAATGTCGCGATTCTGTGCTATGTTGTTGTCGATCCTATGTTGAGTACAAGGCGACTGGATATTGTGTCAGGTATTAGTCGAATCAATATTAAACGAATTTCGATATACCACAAGTTTTATCTGCACAAGATTTAGTGAGACTGCATCGTACTGGCGATAAATAATACCATTTTTTTTACGTTTATTTTCCGACGAATGCACTTTTTTCGTAAATTGTACAACCCAACCACAGGATTATTGTCGTTACTAGCCAGAAAAATTATCAGTTAGAGCTGACATTCTTGGTGATTGTCCTTCTTTCTTAGCTGGTAATTTGACTGGACAGATGTACTTGAATTGTTACAAGGTAACATTGATTCAATGCTAACTAGGATTATAGAGAATGGTTGTCATTACCTCGAAGACCATTTGATATTCCAACAGAACGGAGCTAGACAAGCATGCACTAGTTGTTCGACAGTATTTGGATCGAAAGTTTCCTGGTCAATGGTTTGGAAGGAGAAGAAGCGCTATTTAATGACCTGCAAGGTCGCCAGATTTATCCCTGTTACATTAATTTTTGTGGGGTCTCTTAAAGAGTAAAATGTAAGCAACACAACCTGAATCTTTAAAATATTGACGACACAAATGTTTCAGAATGTTCGACAATATTTTGAACAGATTCTGTATTACTTGTATGGACGCTGGTAGTGCTTATTTCTAACATTTATTATCCCGAAGCTTTGGACTGCACTTCCGCGGGTACTAATCAACGTCCAAAAATAAAACCGGTAATGTAAATCAAATTATCGAGCTTTCAAATGGTATGACTTTTGATCTCTTTCCATTTAAAATTTTTAAGCTGAAAGTCAACTCCAATATTAGGGTTGAAAATAGGTGAACGGAGATTACATACGTATTACATGGTCCCGTGGTAAATTTATTTGCCGTATTGGGGCGTTTTTCGAAGATTGAGGGTTAGTGTCACAAAACATGCCTGTTTCATTTTCGATGGGCCACTCTGTGAAGTAACTCTTAACACTTTCAGTATCAAAATCGGCGGTTTGTATTCTTTTTCTATAGGAACTGTACCATTAGGTTTACACTTTTTATCAGGTTTAGCACATCAGAAATTTCCATACGACTAGCAGATTTTAGGTGTTTTAGGTACCATTGAAAACAGTAGTAGCCTTGAATAGGCACATTATTAAATTTGGTATATATTTTTGAACGAGATATGTACGGTTTTCAAAAGAAAATGTGGCGAATGCTGAGGAATAGAAAAGCAGAAGCAAATGAAGCGGTAAAGATAAATCCAATTAACAACAAGAAATGGGAAGAATATTTTGAAGGCCTCTACAAATATGAGGAACATACCCCTGAACACCGTACAACGGTAAACTGGAATGAAGGTACGGTACATTTTACAATAGACGACATCCAAAAGGATATGAAAACATTAAAGAACAGGAAAGCCCCTGGAAGCGATAACATAAGAAACGAACTGCTGAAATATGGCGGAGAATAAATAATAGAAAAACTAACAAAGCTATTTAGCATCATACTCAGAAGTGGAAGACTATCCGTGGAATGGAAAACCAGTATCACCATCCCAATATTCGAAAAGGGAAACAGAAACAACTCTGAAAACTATAGAGAAATAACATTATTAAATTCGACACAGAAATTGCTAACCAAAATGATACTGGAAAACATCAAAAAAAAAAAATAATTAACCATAAATGAAGCGCAACAGGGATTCCGCCCGAATCGGTCCGTTATTTGATGTTCATCAAATAGTCGAAAAAGAGAATTTAATGCGCCAGCCTTTATGTGTTCTGTTGACTTACAAAAGGCATTCGATCGAGTGAAACTATGCGACGTGATAGCAATACTACAGGAGAACAATATACCCAAACAGTTAATAACTATAATAGAAGACATATACACAAACACGAAGAACAAAATACAAACAAGAAAAGGGCTAACCGAAGAAATTAGAAGCAGTACTGGTATCCGATAAGGGGACTCTTTAAGCTTAATACGCTTTAATTTAACTATGAGCAAATTTATAGACAGTGTGAAGAATATGAACGGTTACAAAATGGGAAGAAACAAATAAACTAATTTATGTTATGCTGAGGATGAGATACTACCTACAGAGACTCCTCTACCGGTTCACAAATACGACTAAAAGATAGAACATGCTGATAACGACGGAAAAAACAAAATCGTTGGTTGTTTCAAAGGAGCCCATAAGGTGTAAGCTAGAAGTGAACAACAAAATTATAGAACAAGTGATGTCTTTGATGTACTTAGGGGAGAAATAACAAGCGAAAGTAGCAGCTACAAGGAAGGTAAGCAATAGGTCATGAAAGTAGCGCGAGTATCTGGATATCTGAGAGATGTTACCTGGAAAAACAAATACCTCACAAAAGAAAGTAAATTAAAAATATACAAAACAAGGGTAAGACCAACAATGACCTATGCAGCGGAAACCAGAGCCGACACAAGCAGAACTAAGCAACGGTAATGGGCAAGGGGAAAACAAGGAGGGCTATAGTCAAAAACAGAGACATAAGAGAAGAATGTAAAATCGGAGATATAGTAAGATTCGTTAGAAAAAGAAGAAGAAAATGGACTGAGCACGTCCAAAGACCAGACGACGAAAGATTAATTAAAATAGTAAGGGACCAAGGACCAGAAGGAAAACGAGATCCCGGAAGACCGTTAAAAAGATGAATGGAAAGCTGGGAATGCGTGAAGAAAAACAGGTTTCGACCTATATAAAAGAAGAAGAAGAAGAATTGGTTTCGTTTTTGTCTTTAAACCACAGCAACAAATTACTTGGGAAAGCTGATTGTGTTTCCTGAACCTACCTATTCCTTTTATATAGAACTATGAATCTAGGAATGTTGTATAGGCCACCCAAAGGTTTGCTGTTTTCTAACTTTTCTCGACACTGTGATGTTGCTTCCACCTTCTGCCGGTTTATTCTGAACGTATATTTAAACGAATTTGCAATTTGAAATAACCTATAATTAGGATTTTAGTGTCAATAGAAACACAACTCGAAATAGTGACATTCATTTCCGCAGGTGTTCTGCTGATTTCTTTGTAAAAGCTGATACAGATTAATTAACATTTTTTATTTCCAATGAGGAATCAACTTAAACATGGAATCCTTCTTCCAGTATTGGCCTCATTAGCCTGACTAGGTAACTGAACTTGTAAAGCCATAAACTCATCATCCAACTTTGTTTTCGAGAATAATTAATAGTAGGAAAAGGGATTAAATGAGACACGAACCAATAAAAAAAGTAAACACACGATAACAGCACTGTCCTGTAAACTAAAATTATGTACATGTTACGAGGTTTGCCTACACTTGCTTATAATAAAAATTGACTTCATTATTCTCTATATATTTTATGCTTTATGGTGGCTGCGTGAGAGTTTAAAAATAATTTCAATTAAATTATTTCGAATGTACAAACGTTATAAAAAGCTACGCTACGCTTTTTATAACGTTTTGTACAGGTTTATTATGTTATAAAATTACACAATTTTAATATATTAAATGCCATTCAGGGTTTCATATATTTTAAAAATAAATATGCTCCTGCTACAGTGATTAATTTATAACCATAATTGTTTGTGTTTTTCTCTCTTTAATTAAAATTATAAAAACTATACGTATAAGGATGTTTCTAGTTATACAACTGCAGCGAGGAAATGACAATGTTATTCTGTAAATAACACTTCGAAAGAAAAATGCCTATTTGAGGGCTATAAATCCAACTGATGACAGTTTCATTTGTATATGCACACGATACGTTATTGCAATCCAACAGCTCTATAAACTCAATTTTTGCTGATTGAGTCTGCAATTTCTGGCTTATAAATGAATGAATGATAATCTATAAAAATTCTGATTGGAAATAAAATTCTATGTGACTATTTTTATCGTTAATTGAAAAATATAAATCCCAGAGAAGATGCCATTCGCACAGTCTCTGTTGAATATTGTATCCATAACGCTTCATGGTAGTGCTTCTGAAATGTAGGAAAAATTATGATTTTAATTATGTTCATTATTAATAACTTTTTAATTCACTGGAATCACTGTGGAAGGACTTATAAAGTGTTTTCCCTATCCAACGCACTGCTGAATATTTTACAGCCGTGTTGAATAATATTAGCTCCCAAAAATTCTGGATGCCGAAGGTATTTGTTGTTTTATAGTAACCATAGCAGCGTACGTACACATAAAACCAAATTTTTACCTGTGAATAATTACGTGTCAGATGGTGGGCAGAGTGAGTGATTTGCCAACAGCGCAAGTTTGTCATAACATACAGCTGCAACAAAAGCGAAATTTAATGCTTGTATAGTTAATACGCCTGAATAAAACATCATGTTGTTAACACATTTGTTCGGCGAGTGTTATTTGATCAGGATTTTTATATAATGCTAAATTATCTACGCGGAAATAGTTTGGTTTGTTTTAATACAGATTATGTTTAAATTGCAGGTATTGCGTTAGTTTTTGTTCTTGCGATAATTTGTAATTCATGTTTTAAAAGTTGAAATTGGAAATTATATGATAGCGAAAACATAGAATCATTAGGGCAAATGATACAGTTGTTGACACTGCGGTAGTGAATAAGATATTTATAAAAAATATTTTAATTTCCTTTATTTCTCCGAGCAACAAACATGGAAAACATAGAAGTGCAAAAAAGTTTAATTGAAGCTATATTTGGTGAAAGTCCATTCAAAAGGTCCTACTATTAGATTGGCCTGATATTGCAATCACTGGTTCTCATTTTCACATCACTCAGGTTTGGTGGAGAAAAATGCAGCAGTCAGGACTTACAGAGGACTACAAGGGAAAGTCGGAAATTGGAAAATGGTTGGGTTATTGTTCCGGTCTGTTATTTTTTGGAACCGCAAGACGTTGGAGACTGTTTCGCAATCGATCTAAGTTCGATTAAGCCAAATGATCATAAATCTCAAGAACTTTCAGATAATTTGGCAAACAATTATATTTCTGAAGAATTCACATATCTTAGCTAATATGGTCGTTGGGTCAAAATGTCAATCGCCTTCCTCGACGTACCCAAAAGTTAACCCTGTAGGTCGTCTTTTCAGCACTTTCCTAACATACCCAAAAGTTGGCTTAACTTAAAAAATACGAAAGAAAATTAGTTGGCCGCTTCTGTCACATCCCATAGAACAAATACTTACCTTAACAATTATTGGAAATGATGCACACACTTGGGACTGTAACCGGAACGGGTGCTTTTTTTAAGAGGAGGGTCATACTTTGCAAATGTTAATGGCTTAAGAAACGTCGGGAGATACCGTGCACAGCCGCCATGCCTGCTTTTGTTGTTAAACCCATAATACAAATTAAACGTAATGGAATTTAACAGTTACCGTTTATTCAACAAGTATAATCAAAGGGCTGTACAAAAGCTAACCAAGGAAGATGACAGAAGAATAGCAAAAATTATCTTGGGTGATAGCTTAAATAAACAGAAACATCTAATATGATTTATTGTATTATGGGCTAACAGAGAATATTTATATTTTTGTTGCCGTATTTGTTGTTCGTTTTTGTAAGGAAGTAATTGAAAATGGGAAGTAAACAATAACAGTAATATATTTAAGTTCAATTTATACATAATTTTCCTATTAATTACAATAAGATCTTCAGTCAATAGCTAAAATGAATTGACTAGTTTTAAACCCAATTGCAACATACTTTTTCATAACGGTATGCACTATTATTATCAACTATAATGGGTATCTCTTCTTAGCAAGGATTTATGAATGTCTTGTTGGTAACCGGTTAGAATCTTGTGACGTTCGGTCGCTTTATTGAACGCACCCTATATTCGAGACGTTATTTAGATTTTTGCAAACGCAGCATTAACCTGAGCGCACTGTCAAGTGCGGGAAGTCAGTCTCTAGCTCTCGACCTGAGTATTAGGCAGATTTAAAATTACCCGTGGGCGTCCGAATTAGTGCAATTTACCACTAGGTAATTGCTTTCGCTTTGTGCGGTACCATTTACGGTACGTCCGAAAAAGGGGAATAATATTCGGTTTCCCAAAAATTCCGAAAATATGACTTAAAGTACCGAAATCGGAAATATCGTCGTACGACGCAATATTGAAAAATCTGCCAAAAGGAAGCGGTTTCGAGAGAAGCAACTGTAAAACTGCATTACTATACCCAGCGACTGACTCAAGCTTTACATCCCCCATGAATGGTCAATTTTTCATCGAAAAAGGTAAATTTTCAAAACATTTGTTAGTCACGCTTCAGCTGCTTCATTTACTTTACCGAGGGAGAGGCCCTCTGAGACGACGCCGTTCATTGTGCAATCCTGTGCAATTAGTTTATAATTTTGTATGTTTTATTCTAAGAAGTTTACCGACATAACAAACTACTGTGTGTACAAGGCCTTTTTGCAGTATCTTTTTTTTCAGGTGTTTGTAACTTAGATTTAGCTGTGTTGTGGTTCACCTGTTGTTGTTGTTCGTTTTAAACTGTGTTTGTTCTTATTTTCAATAATGTTTATCTTTGTTCGTTACCAAATTATAATCATTTAACCATTTTGCATGTATTTTTCTCCGCCTTTTTTTAAAATTTATTTAAATGCCTTTTTTAAACTCAACTTTGTTACTATGATCTTTGTTAAAAGTAATGCGAAGGGTTTCTGTAAGGACACCTGAGAGCGATTGTTGCGTCCCTTTGTGTACGGGCTAGTAAATTCACACTTTTTTATTAGGAAGAATAGCGAGAACAGGTAAGTTCCATCACGAACAACCTTCGGATTGGCCGTTTATAGTAACGTGGAGCTTGAGCAGTGCCGGATCTAGTGATATTCCCGTTGGCGCCCTCACTTATTACGACGTTATCCCGAATGTATGTATCACAATTCCGTTTACCCTGTGACAATCTGTTATTTAGCATGTGAATTAAAAAATAATCAGTATAGGTCGTTTAAAAATATGCAGCTATAAGGTGCACTTGAAAGGTAGTCTAATTTCAATGGTTTTGGTTGCGATAAATATAACTATTTAGAATAAATACTTGTTAATATCAAGTTGAACGTGGAACTACGGATGCCCAAAGGGCGCCTATAAGTTACCCCACGTAGGTCATCTTTCCATGTAAAAATGATCACGTTGTGGACAGTCAAGGTTAACCTTGGTTATGTGGAATATTTTATAAATACAATAGTAGCAATAAATTTGGTTGTCGCAAAAAATGAATGCATTTTGTTGAATTAATTTCGTATTGTTTATAAACATACAAATTCCATAGAAGTGATTCAAGAATCAGCCAATTCACCTATTTAACGCATCCAAGAAACATACAATGCACCACACACGCAGTCAGACGATTGCAATTCCATATTTTTGTGATATTCACTGATATTTTTATGAACGGTTGTTATGGAAGCCTAGCAGTAGTTTACATTCAAGTTGCCTTTTAATGACCCGCTGCTTAACATTTCATGTTTGCTTCCTCCCATTTCAGGTGAAAAGTATTCCCGACAGGTTTCCCGTGACGTTGTTCACCTGGGCTTTATGCTCAACGTCAGCTTCTGCTTACTGCAGACAAGCATTCGTCGCAACGCAAGTACACGTTTAACAAAATCTATCATAGCATCTGGCGCGTGATCGATTTCATTTCAAATATTGAAGTAACAACGGTATCGTATGGCAGGTTGAAAGAAAGCTGATGCGTCAATATATCTCGGCACAAACTTCTCCGATAACTGTAAAACTGATGAAAACGGTCGTGAAACTAACAATGAGTTTACTATATGACATGTAGACTGTAGTCTGAGATAGGGATTCGGCAGAGACATAAAAAGGATCAGCAATCGATATTTGTTAGATGTTAGATGCATCGCTGACGAAAACAGACTTCACTTTTAGCTCGTGTGAAGTATTAAGGATTGGATCAGCTTTCCTAACTTTTCCGATGTCAACCTTTCATCATTTTCACTCTATCCGAGGCTGTCTTGCAAATTCTACGATTTCGAGAATCGACATAATACGCTTGAACTTCTTAAAGACATTTCCTGATTAAAAGCAAGCTCGTCTCACGAATTTTTATCTGACGAAATGTGCCGTTTGTTTAAAATGTAATCGCACGTACTTTAAGTAGTTCCTATTAGTAGTAGTAGTAGTAGTTGCTATTTGCTCTTCCATGTTTTATACTAAATCTATGTACCTAATCATTTCGCCCGTTCGAAATTAATTGGTTACAATTAGACTTTAACGCCTGTAGATTTAAATTCCGCAATTCCAGTGGATGTAAATATTGCTACGTACATTTCGAAATTTGAACAAGCAGAAAAATTGGGGAGGATCAAATAAATAGGAAAATATTGTACCCACCCAAAATTTTCAAAGAATTATATCTCTAAAATGGTAGTACAAATTTTATTTAAAATTCAAAAGATGTCTATCTCAAGGATATTTCATTACTTAAAAGGTATTTTCCAATCAGTAGAATGGGAACATTCCTACAAATAATATTTTTTATAATGTATTCATAAACACGAAGCTATCTTACTCATTGAAGGAATTCGACTACCAAACTAGAATTTTTGACAAATTTTAAGGGAAATCTATCGCTACTGTAAAATTATTCAATATATACGAATAACATGTTAAAACGTTCCGCTAAATCATTTTCCAGATCACTATTTTCCGAAGATACGTCGCTAAAATACACTTACTTAACAACAGTAAACATTTACCTGATTAGTTCGCAGTTACGCATGTAGCTATGGAACTTATATTTAGAAATAGTTAATTTATTTTTATTTAAGACAGTTGATATTTTGTCTGTAAATTATTGGTGGTGTTGGAGACAACAGTCGTGACTATTCTACTGTTTGCAAAATTAAATAGCATAACAAATCCAGTGGCAAGCGCTGGCCTCCCGGCTTACGGTGAAACGTCAAAGAGCTGTTACGACACAACTGTACCTCCACAAAAAAATAATATAAGGCAAGGTTGCAGTCTCTGGTGAGAATTAAATCCAAAGAAATTATGTTTTCGTAAGTACGTAAGTTCGGCCATAAAGTAGAAAATTACTTAGTCCCGACAAAACCCAGTAAGGCCCTGTGTTAATTTAGTCCGCCTATAAAGTAACTTAAGTTCGGTTATAAAGTAATTTTGCGGATTGGGAAATTCCATATTTAAGGTTGTTAAGATCTCTTTCCAGAAAGAGAGGTAGGCGGGCGGGCAGATACCGAGGGGTGATAGTTGGAATTTCCAACACTTGCGGATAATTTGCGCCAAACCAAGAGGCTAAAAAAGCCAACTCACAAGGATTTGGATCAAGCGCTCTTCAAATGTTTTATCCAGCAAAGGAGCCTCAACATTCCAGTCAGTGGTGCAATTTTAAAAATTAAGGCAGATCAACTGGCTAGCGTGGTGGGAATCGAAACTTTTTTTGTTAGATAGAAAGTTTTAAAAGCGCCATTAGATAAATTTTGGGAAGGTTTGAGGTGAAGCAAAAGATGTCGACAGCAATGCAACAGACGATTTCATCAGCAATGAATGGGCGGCTATAAACAGCAGTTTAAAAATGAGGACATTCTTAACGAGGACGAGACTGATCTTCTCTTCAAGATGAGTCCGAATTGTACACTGAAATTTAGAAACGAAAAGTTCGTTGACGGTAAAATGTCCAAAGAATGCCCGACAGTTTTCGTCTGTGCAAATGGCACCGAGAATAGAGAACTTCCAGTCATCGGCAAATCCCAGAAACCTCGCTGTTCTAAAAACGTTAAGAAGCTACCAGTGAAGTACACTGCGAATCGGAGGTCCTGCATGCTTATGGAAATGTTCGAAAAGGAGTTGAGAAGTTGGGACACGGAACTCGTGAAAAAGAGGAGAAAAATCGTTCTTCTGTTCAGATCCATCAGATTTGTCTTCGTGCCCCCAAATCCCACTAGTGTTCTCCAGCCAATGGACCAGGGCATCATCAGGAGTCTCAAATGCGATTATAGGAAGCGACTAGTGCTGGAAGCCATCGAGAAGCAGGGGGAAAATTTTAATCTCAGTACAACCTCTGTTCTGGGCGCTTGCAAGACGTTGAAGAAGGTTTGAAGAAATGTTAGCGTCAGAATCATACGGAACAGCTTTATTCACTCCGGTCTGCAAACGGATTCTGAATGACGTCCTCGGCTATGAAGAGCTTCCATTCAAGACTGCTCAACTGACCGACCAAGACATACGAGCAGAGGTTACCTCACAAGACGTGGATGACACGAAAGACGAAGGAGAAGACTATGAAGCGAATCTCCAGCTCCACCGACATTTGCCCAGGCATGACGCTATTTGAAGTAAGTAACCTACTTTCACGAAACTGCTGGAGATGAAGATGTACTGACTCATTTAGAAATAATCGACGCTGACATGGACAAAAAACTGGAATAATTGCAAACAGGAAAATTACAGATTTTTTTAAAGTGTGGAACTTAAAAATGTATACATAATTTTTGTTTTATGCATTATGTACATACATATATGTGTATAAAAATTAAAATATACTGCATGTTTTTTCCATTTTTTGTTTTCTCTACTTCCCTTACCTGTCAAGCTTTTTAAAAATCTAGTATGGTTATTAAGTAAGTTCGGTTATAAAGTTATTCTTTGCGAGGTACCTTGAGTTACTTTATAAGCGAACTGCACCATACAACGTAACATATTACTTTACTTCCTTTGGTTATTAAACGACATCCGAATTACACTTTAATGTCGAGCTTTCCGGAAATATGTATTTTTGTAGTGAGCTCAAAATTTCGGCTTAAATCATACAACATCGAATTTACAGTTGAGAGCTAATTATTTTTCCTGCAGGGCTTAATTTTGCAGCATTCAATTTTTGTGTATGCAGGTTGTCTTCGATTTTTGACGCAGTTTAGCTTCGGCATTACATATGCTAAATCGAATTTTATACATAAGATTGAAAAAGCCAAATAAACATCCTATGTAAATTAACCTTTAGTACTTTGTTACTGTTAGACGTACATGCAAATAATAAAATAAGATGCCGCGTGCAATGTAAGCTAATAGGGTGATAAACATTTATTTTTTTTTCTTAGTTTTTGAAGTGTTTAAGGTCGAATTTTTCTAAATTCAAATATTCATAAGTACAAAACTCAGCAAAGGTGCTGGACGTATTAAGTACTTATAATATTACACCTCCCCTACAGAAGTTATTAAACGGAACGTCGAGCGTAGCCCACGAGTTCAGTTCAGTATACAAAATGATGTGTTGGAAAACGAGTATAAAATTAGTTATTTAAATAATACAAGAAGTACTAATTGCAGTATTTTTCTTTCATTTAGTTAGTTAGATGGCTTTGAGAGTTCATGATTTTTGTTGTATGTGGATGAAAATTTCTAGTTTTTCTAACCATTTCAAAGGAACATATTATTCAAAAATAATAAAGCCCATATTCATATCGGAAAAAACTGAGTTTGTGTAATTTTCTGTTGTTTGTAGATGCAGGAGTTGGTATTTGATAGGGAAATTTGGTAGAACATATATATAGTCTAAAGCTATGCTTCCGATGAAAATTTTCTGTAGTAATAGTAAACGGACTATACACTTTTATATATTATTGTTTTTAAAAAGTACCAAACCGATTCTTTTAACAACGTATATATATTTTTTGTTTCCGTTTAATGGTGAGTGGTCAAATGGTAGGTGATGGTTGCAAGGCTCTTCAGTTATGCGTCACATTAAGGTCTTTATTACAGCTCGGGGTCCAGAATTTTCCGCATTTCCACTGCCCCTGGCTTTCCAAGTACTTTAATACTATTGTGACCCTAATATAAACGGCTACTTAATGTGTTTATTGTTGGCATCTTGTTTATTACACGTCCCTACTCGAAAAGTAAACAGAAAACTGCAGAGGGTGTTGCGGGGCAACCGGAAACGGCGTTTTGGAGTTGTAAATTAATTTACCCTAACAAGGATGGTAGCGAAATTTCAATTACCTCCGTTTCGATAATGGAGCTTTCAGTTTTTTTGGATTTTGTAATCTAGTCTTTGTTTTTCTAATAATTGGACGCGAAACTCGGACGTAAAAAGTGGAAAAGCTCCGGCGCTTGTCGGGTTTTGTTAGTGTCGAGACTCGTCGAGTGTATTTGGTCATCGATAGAATTCCCGTTTGGTCACGTCGTTGTTGAATGACCCGGAGAGGCAGAGCTACAAAACGGGCCCGTAACAATTGCTGCTAGAATTGGTGAATGAAATGGCCATCATCCATCCAGTTTAGTCGATTCAGCTTGTTTAGTTTTGTGTGCGGAACGGCAAAAATAACCTGTAGTGCATTTCAGATATCGTCTTCCATAAACATTTCTAGTAAATTTCACTTAATAATACGACCTTTCCTATTTTCTCTTCGTGTCCTTCGTTTATACGTGTTCAGACACAAAGTATTTCATTTCCGAAATCGGTTGGCATTTACAAATTCATTTGCAGTACAATGACTCTGCGAAATTTTCAGGTGCTACTAAAGTCGTTCATTAGCGTCAATATTTTAAGCCTTAGCAGTAAAAATCGCGAAATTTCAGACGACGGTTTAAAAATACTGTCTGTGCTAGTTTACGGAACGAATTAAACATACAATTAAATTTCATAGTCCTGGGTCATTTTTTGTTTAAACACATGGTTCCATCATATATTATTCCTACCACCACTACCCACTTTAGTTTGATCGGTGTAGTAAAATTTTTACTGTGTGTTTGTTAGAGAATAATTATCATAAAACAATTACAAAGTAAGAATGGGTAGATTATTTAAAACAATTATGCGATAAGGAATACAATGAGTATGCTGAAACAGATTTACCAAATATTTAAATGACAAACAATTCTATTTTAATGGAAGACAGGTCTATTAAAAATTTTAATATCTATTAATTCTCATATTGAAATTAGCGTTTCAGGATATTCACATATGTTGATGATACTAAACCTACTAAAGCTAAATGTTGAAAAAATGTTTAGAATATAATAGAACAGTATTCCTACCATTCACTGATTACAAAACAAACCCTAGATCTTACTTACATTCAAGATGTTACAATTTTACTATTTCTACAAGTATCCATTAAATTAGTGTATCTTATACAGGGTGTCTCAGAAAGAATGAGCCAGCGTTTAGTCATAGATTCTTTAGGTTAAAATAAACCGATTAAACCTAATATACCTTAGGCAGAAAGTCCTTCCTTAAGAAGTTACAGGGCCTTAAAGTTCAATTTTTTATTTTCTCTTTTTATTGTAATTTCCACAAATCTAAAGATATTTCTTTCAAATTTGGTACACATACTTATCATTATGTAACACAGTCACAGAATTATTTTCATTAACCAGAGAAATAAGAAATACAAAAATAAGGTACTCTTAGTTCATACGCGTAGAGGCAACCGTTTGCCTTAAAATGCTTGTCCCAAGTTTTGGGGTGCGGTTACGACGTGCAATTATCAGGTAGTCATGATCGCAAAAACAATGGGTAGTGCTTGTGACCTACAGTAAAGAACAATGCTAAGTCAATTAAATACTTTGATGTTATAGAAATTGTATTTTTAATTTCTGTTTCAATTACGAAAATGCCTCGACATAACGAACGTCGCTGCATTTTCGTAAACACAAAACAAAAATTAAAAATACAA
>JABXWE010014067.1:0-10916 GCA_014611495.1 Limonius californicus
TTTTTAATACTGACAGAGTTTTAGTAGCCAAAGCTTTTTTAAATGATGGTGTGTATAAGATAGATTCTACAAAAAGATGTCTATTGGCTGGTCAAGCCATTGCTACTGGGGAAATGTGGCACAGAAGGCTAGGTCATATAAATTCCAATTATTTAAATAAGATGCGAGATGGTCTAGTGGATGGCATTAATTATAATGGTCAGTTAAAAATCAACCTACAAAATTGTGAAGTCTGCTGTGAAGGAAAGCAAGCCCGGCAACCGTTTGGACACTCAAGTACTAGGGCAACTGGATTACTTGATGTAATACACACGGATCTAGCAGGACCCATGGAGACAGCTTCCATCGGAGGTTCAAAGTACTATGTGGAGTTTCAAGATGATTTCAGTCGCATGTCCTTTGTATACTTTGTCAAGACAAAAGCCGAGACCTTCGAAAAATTCAAAGACTTTCAGGGATTGGTTGAGAAACAGGTTTAAAAAAAATCAAAGTGCTACGCTCGGATAATGGGGGTGAGTACATTAGTGCAGAGTTTGAAAGCTATTTAAGAAAACAGGGTATAATTCATCAAACATCTAACCCATATACTCCTGAACAAAATGGACGTTCGGAGAGATTGAATAGATCTTTAGTAGAGAAAGCTAGGTGTTTACTATACGAGGCAGGTTTAGAAAAACGCTTCTGGGCTGAAGCAGTAAATACAGCTTGCTACTTGAGAAACAGGTCTGCAGTAGCTAATATTCCAAAAACACCCTATGAAATGTTTTTTAAACAAAAACCAGATTTAAGTCATGTACGAATCTTCGGCAGTACAGCAATGACTCACATTCCAAAGGAAAGACGAAGAAAGTGGGATAAAAAATCTGAGAAGTTAATCTTAGTTGGTTTTTCCGAAACTACAAAGGGTTATAGACTTTACGATACAAGAAAAGACCAGATATCTACAAGTAGAGATGTACATATTATAGAAAAAGAAAGAACCAGTGATAATGTAAATTTATATGTAGAAGAAGATACACCGGGAAATGATTCTAACGAAGATCAAAAATTGGACTCGACAAACGAAGATTTAAACTCAGAACCTTGTTCGGATGAGCTGGTATTCTCTGAAGATGAGCTCAATGATGAAACCTATGTCCCTGACGATGATGCGGAAAGTGTCATTCTTCCTGAAAACGTGAGAAGATCTCAAAGAGAAAAGAAACCAAAGAACTTTGAAGACTTCGTGTCGTATTTTACATCAGGAGAGAAAGTCAATACTGAAGAAAATCCAGTTTCAGTGGGAGACCCAAGTTCAGTGGAAGAAGCTCTTGCAGGGCCAAACCGAAATAAGTGGATAAGTGCCATGACAGAAGAAATGAAAAGTTTTAGTGAAAATCATGCATGGGACCTAGTGGACCTACCATCAGGTCAGTCACCAGTGAAGTGCAAGTGGGTTTTTAAGAAAAAGTGTTGTAGTAATGGTAGCTTAACTTATAGGGCTAGATTAGTTGCTAAGGGTTTTAGCCAGAGGCCAGGCATAGATTTCGATGAAACTTTTTCCCCGGTCGTTAAACATTCAACGTTAAGATTACTTTTGGCATTGTCTGTCCAACTTAAATTAAATGTTTATCATTTGGACGTTGTCACAGCTTTTTTGAATGGGAAACTAGAGGAAACTGTGTTCATGGAAATACCGAAGGGTTTTGATGCTGCGGAGAGTAGCAACAGAAATAAAGTTCTGAAACTGAATAGTGCAATCTATGGTTTAAAACAGTCCTCCCGAGTCTAGTATAAAAAAGTTGAAAACGTGTTAGTCAGTTTAGATTATAAAAAGAGTGATCATGAGCCTTGCATTTTTATTAAGCGGAAGAACAGTTTTATAACTATAATTGCCTTATATGTAGACGATTTTTTCATCTTTTCTAACTCTGAGCAGGAATCAGTTTTCTTAAAGCAGCAGTTAGCTGCAAGATTTAAAATAAAGGATTTGGGGGAACTTAATCAATGTTTGGGTATGAGAGTTATAATAGACAAAGGTAAAAATAAAATTCAGTTAGATCAAGAACAGTATATAAATCATGTATTGAAAAGGTTTAACATGAGTGATTGTAAGCCTGTAGGCACACCCATGGATAAAAATGTGTGTTTTGACGAGACAGATACAAATGTTTGTAGAAAGGATCTGCCTTATCAACAGTTGTTAGGTAGTTTAATGTATATATCGGTATTAACAAGACCAGACATTAGTTTTGCTGTGAATTTTCTTAGCCAGTTTAACAATTGTTATACAGAATCACATTGGAAATGCGCTAAGAGAATTCTAAGATATCTAAAAGGTACGAAATCTTTGTGTTTGCAATATGTAAATAGTGATTCAGATCTAATGGGTTTTGTTGATTCTGATTTTGCAAGCAATACTTGTGACAGGAGGTCGTATACTGGCTTTGGTTTTAAATTGGCAGCTGGGGCTGTTTCATGGGAATGTAAGAAACAAGCTACTGTAGCTTTGAGCAGTACAGAAGCCGAGTATATGGCTGTCACCGAAGCTTCAAAAGAAGCTATTCATTTTAGAAATCTATTATCAGATTTGTTGGGTACTTTGAACTGTATTACTATTTACAACGACAATCAAAGTGCTCAAAAGTTGGCTATGAACCCTGTATGTCACAAAAGGTCCAAGCACATAGACGTGCGCTACCATTTTATCCGGGAAGCTATTTCAAATAAATTGGTCAATCTTAAGTATTTGCCCACAGATGAAATGCTGGCGGATGTGTTAACTAAAGCACTTTGCTTGCCAAAGCATTCAAAATTTATTAGTGAATTAGGTTTGGAAGAAAATATTATTTAGATAAGTGGGACTGTTAAAGAATGATATCTAAAAATATTATTCAGTCAGTACATGCTGCGCCATCTACTGACATTTGCAGTAACTCTAACTATGATGTATGTTTTTGTTCCAACGATAATAAAATGGAGTCAGTCTCTTACGAACTGACAGATACGAAACATCGTGTTTACTTTTCCGTCGTTCCCTCCTAAAATTTTAACAGTATCCGACGGAGGACCTGCTTTTAGATGGCCTCCCCCGCACCTAAAAAACTTTCGCTGCCCTCAGCCATGATCGTACCCGCGTCCCTTGGATCTATAGGCAAGTGCGCTAACCACTAGACCACCGAGGTCGGCGGCTCTATATCTGATGATCGTATGTATAGAAGAGTGTTGAAAAGCCTAACAGTACCACCACTGTTAGCATACTGCAACTAGTAGCTTTAAGAACGGCATCAGAATATTAAGTAGAGGGGCGTCTAGGTTTAAAATTCGTTTGAGTATCATGACAATTTTGTTTATGGTGATCCGATAACTGTCTAGCTGATATTCAACAACTTTTTCTAACACTTGTCGTAAGGCTATCAATAAACTTATAGAGCTTACATTTATGTAATCTGTTGAAGTTTTTGGTAAAGGCAACACAAACCCATTTTGAGTAATTAGGATTTAGAAACAGATTTTAATAAAGAACAGTCAAAATTATATCGACTGTTGTTGGTATGATGTCATGAATGTTTTCTTTGATTGAATTTTCACAGCACGAGTGCGCAGCACAAGTGCTATTCGAAAACACAAGTAACATGAGTAGAACTAGTATTACAATTCATTGTGATTGGCCATCAAATGCAAAACTTTTATTAGTCAATTTTTGACATATTACATGTGGAGTCTTGGAAATTTCATCCTTAGTTAGTGGGAAGCAAGTAATTTTATGTGAGTGACAGCTAATTTATGATTGTAATAAGAGTTCATGTTGTTATGAGTGTCAATTTCATTATTTATTTTAGCAGCAGATCTGATAAAATAATAATTATTAATTTTATAACTTCGCGCAAGTGCAGCAGAATATATTGTCTGGATTTTAAATTTAATCAACGTGGATTCTATGGTTCCGCCCGGATACGTCGTCAATAAAAGAATTTCCATGGACCCTCGGCGGGCCCCTTTAGCAGGATTAGATTAACTCGTCCAGTTTCCGGACATTTTCCTGATAGGTTGGGCCGCTTGGGTTTAGCAGAAGGCACTATTTTAACATATAGCATCTTTTGTGGCGACTTGTTTATTGATTAGAATTTCACAGGTAGATAATGTGATATAATATACGATATATAATATACGTAATTAAAAACTATTGATTCGAAAACGAGTCCTCAAAAATGCAAATATTAGTGTATTTGTTCACTTTAAAGCAATTAGTAAGTAAGTTAGTTGTAGGTATATTAGCAATTTTAGGTTGCCATTATAATAAACTTGCAGTAATTTTAAATGATATTTGATTAGAAATTCATTTAAAACTTTAATTGTTGTTTATGGTAGATTTAGTTCAGTTTTTGGAAAATTTACAGTTCCGCGTACTTCATTCGAGTTTATGTACATGGTGTCACCAAATTTACGCTCGATTTGATTCAGTGGGGTAAAACAAATCGAAAATTAGAGTGGCCATTTTTTCGATTGTCCTTAGTTATAGAGTACCTACTTGATAAAAAACAAAAATTTAACATTTAAATTAAACCTTTTTAAATGAATAATATTGGCAAAAAGATTACTGGCGCCACAGCAGTGTAAATACGAGCTACTATATAGTTAGGATTCACAACAGGTTCGCGGTAAACTTTTCTTTCAAATGGTTCTAGAAAAAGAAACTCAGCGAATTCAGATCCGGTGATCTAGAAGGTCATGGACCATTTCTTGAACTCACCTTTCAGGAAAATTTTCATTCACGAAATTTCTCACTTGTATTCCATAATGTGACGGTGCACCATCATGTTGAAATCAAAAATGTAATCTAACTGCTAATGGAACTTCGTTGATAACGGCAGTACTAAAACATTTAAAAGTTGAAGCTACAAGGCTGATTTATGTTGGTTAGGTAGTGTACGTAGTTACAGATCCTTGTGTTATGTTTACCTTTTATGCGTCGTGATTCGTCGTGATCGTCTTAGGTTCGGATCTAGAGTAGTTGAGCTAAATGTGTGAAATAAAACACCCGAGAGGTTTAATACTTTTATTAACGTAAATATTAACTGCAAATAGTGAAATTTAACTACGCCGGTATTCACCTGTTCAGACTAGGAAACTGCAGGAAACCTTAGCCGGGGTAGCGCCATGTGATCTCAAATATAACTATTTCTTTGGAAATTTAAACTATTTGCCCAGTAAAACAAAATAATAAAGATGAAGTTATAGGCTTGTGTGCAGGGTGGTTTTCTGAAAGTGCAAGGTGAATGATTAAGGAACTTGAAGCTGCAGCTGAGATACCTCGAAGCGCAATCGTCAAGGGAATCCGTAAGCTGCTGAGATACCTCAAAGCGCTGGCAGGTGAAGGGTTAATGGAACTTGACGCTGCAGCTGAGATACCTCAAAGCGCAATCGTCAAGGGAAGCCGTAAGCTGCTGAGATACGTCAAAGCGCTGGCATGTGAAGGGTTAATTGAACTTGACGCTGAGATACCTCGAAGCGCAATCATCCAGGGAAGCCGTAAGCTGTTGAGATACCTCCAAGCGCTGGCAGGTTAAGGGTTGAGGGAACTTGACGCTGCAGCTGAGATACCTCCAAGCGCAATCGTCAAGAGATGCCGTAAGCTGCTGGCAGGTGAAGGGTTAAGGAAACCTGTAAAGGAACTGTGCTTCTTGACGTTTAAATCAAAAATCCCCTTCAGAACAACTTACTTCCGCTTTTATAGGCCCAACAGTGGGTGCTGGATCGTGAGAATCCACTGCACGTGCACCCCATTTTTAGAAACAACACGAATTTTATGGCCCCATAAATCTAGAACTAATAATTTTCGTAAAAATAAGTTAAATATCTGTTAAAAATCTGAAGGACCAAACTAAATAAATAACTCTCCTAATTTAGTGTTTAGTTAATACGTCTATGTGTGGAATGTCACCCATAACTCATAAGGGCTTATTTCAACAAAAAAGTAATAATAGAGAAAGGTTATGAGCTAAACTAAACCAAACCTTTAGCACAGCAATAAACCGCGCTAAAGACAGCTGTCATTGCATATCTTACGTACTTGAGATCAACTAATTCGAAGTCATATTGTTAACCTAAAGATCTGAAATAAATAGCTGAAAGAAAACGTTGAAAAGGAATGTTTTAAATATGGAAATTAAAATTCAACTACCGAGTAGGCAGTTGTCTTACAACATTCATTGTATGTATATGAAAGTTGATGTTTTATTTTCTGTTTGTAGCCCTCATAAATTAGGTCTACTCGTAAAGGACAGACCCTTTACAAAAAATGAACACGTATGAAGGAACGGTCGTTCCCAAGATCAATGTGGCGTGATTTCGAAACGCCAACTAAAATTCATTAGCAGTTACATTTAATATGAAATATACATGCTAGTATAGGTTAAAAATTTAAATTATGAGCATAATGTCTCAAACGTTCTATTGTCTGTGAGAATATAAACATAATCGCAAATGCGGTCCGCTCCAGTAGATGTGGACCAATTAGATGATTATTTAATAACCCTGCCAAAATGTTTATTCACCATCGTCTGTGATAAATCTTTTGCTTATTAAGTGAGGGTTTTCATCCCTCCATTCATGTAGATTATGTATATTTATGATAAGTGTCTCAAATAATGTGGATTCATTACTCCACAGAATCCTTTCAACTTTTTTAACTTTATTTATTGACAGCAATCAGAATTGACATTCTATAAGCTATTTAGCTGGCTGGGAGATTGGTTAAAGTCCCTCTATGTCCGGATGAGGATTCTCCATTGAAAAGACCTCTTCTACACCCCTCATATCAGGTCTACTGGTCATCTTCTTTTCAGCCTTTTGTGGTATTCTCTCTTGTACTAGTGGCCGTAATATGATATTGGTGTGTGTTTCTAGTTTCTGATGATGTTTTTGGCTTCTCTTTTGAATTGTCTCTTGGACTGTTGGGATACGAAGGTCTTGATGTATCATCTAGCTTGTTACATACCATGGAGCGTTAGGTATTGTTCTTAAAATTTTTGACTGCGCTCGTTGGATTATGGCTATGCTGGACTTGCTAGCGCAACCCCACAACTCGATACCATAGGACCAGATTCGGCTAATTACTGCTTTGTAAATTAGAATTTTGTTCTCTGACATTCGCGAGTTTCTGCCGATCAGCCAGTACAGTTCTCTCATTTTCAGGTCTATTTGCTTTCTCTTCTTACTTTGGTGTCCTCTCCAATTAAGTTTAGTGTCAAGGTGGATTCCCAACTATCTGACACTGATTGTAAATTGTATTTCTGTGTTGTTAATGTGAAGTCGGAGGCACTGCTAGCGGCCTGGAGAGTAAAGCAATTAAACTTATGGAAGGACGTGGGCTATAACATGGGGCATTGCGGGATACTATCCAGTGCACCAGAGATCTGCTGCATGGGGGTAGACCGCATGGTACCAAGGTATACGTTCAACAGAAACTTCCAAATCAACATTCCTACCAAAGAGGAATCGGCAGTAAACTCCCAGGATCTACTTGCCAATACAGGACTAATCTGGTTTACAGACGGATCCAAAATGGCAGGCGGAACTGGAACAGGCATATTTGGACAGTCCCCAAGAGTAGAACTATCTACACTATTGGGGACTCATACGTCAGTGTTTCAGGCGGAAATAGTAGCTATCTCCGAATGCGCTGATGAATGTACTCGTAGGGCATACCAAAATTTGCCCATCACGACAGACAGCCAAGCGGTTCTTAAATCGCTCAGCAATCCTAAGACAACCTCGCGGTTGGTATTAGAATGCTGGGAAAATCTACAGGCGATGGTGCAGCGTAACGTTAGATTGACGCTGTGTTGGATACCGGGACACAGTGGGTTTGAGGGTAACGAACACGCTGATCGGCTGGCCCGGATGGGCTCCTTGGAGCACCTCTGGGGACCCGAACCAGCAGTGGGCGTATCTCAAAGCTCAATTAAGGCCACTATACTGAGAAATCAGCGTGTCCAAAGGTGGAAGCAACAACCGTTTAGGCAAGCGAGACTTCTCATAGAAGGACCAGCCCAAAAGCAAACAGACTTCCTATTAAATCTGGGGAGGAAAGACATCAAGGCGATAGTAGGCCTCTTAACAGGCCGTGGCCATCTGAACAAACACCTAACCACATTGGGAATCAGAAACGATGCCCTCTGTCGGAAGTGTAAAACAGAAGAAGAAACCTCTACTCATGTACTCTGTCGGTGTGCAGCGCCTGCCACTCTCAGATTTAGGATCTTCGGGGTCTGGTTTCCAGAACCTGAGGACATTCGAAGAGCCCCACTGAGACAGATCCTAGCCTTCATCAAAAGGTCGGATCTGCTCTAATGAGGGACGCAACAGACAGGATGCACAATGGATCAAAAGGTCTGAGTGCTGTACATCTGGGCCCTGTCAATTTAGAAATAGAATAGATAGAAACATGTTCGGGTTGATTTTCTTATTTATAAGGACCCCTTACCCTGACAAGTAATTGGGTCGCAATGTTACAAATTGTTTATAGTAATATTTGCTAAGAAATGGAATTGTAAATAGGTACATTTGGTAAAATAAGGACTCCTTACCAAATCCTTAGCAAGAAATCCAATTAAAGGACTCTTTAATAAATCATTAGGAAAAAAGGTAATCGAAGGATTTGCAGTATGAGTAACATGCTCTAACAAAAGACATTAACTTCTATCATGTTAAGATACAAATTCTTTAAATTAATATATATTTGGTTTTCTGTATTATCGGTTTCGAGCAACTATCATTCGAGTAACTTACCTTCCGTGGAACTTAACATTCGAGGAATTGTTATTTTCCACGTTCGTAATCGGCCTACATCTTCTGGAATTAAAAAATTTACCTTCATTTACTAAAGAAGTTTCAAGCTGTTCAAATATTTTTTGAGACGGTGACCTTCTAGTTAGATAGCGCTTGATATATAAATTGCGGGCTGCAGCCGAATTTCGCAACATTCGGCTAAAATTGGCAACAAATCTTTTCTCTCGTTATTTACAAACATATTACTAAAAGTTATGTAAATAGACTTAATATTGTCATAAGTAGGAAACGTTTTGGTTGCCGTGCTACATGCATGTTGGGTTGCGTTACCCACTTATAAGGGGGTAAACATATACAGGGAATTTTTCTTTTTAGTATACATAGCCTATGTATACTTTTAAAAGAAACCCGTCAATTTCGCCTATTGTGTACGCAACCAACTATACAGACAACTCAAGCATGCTGTGACCACAGCAATCAAATTAATTCAATGCTAAAAAATAAAATTAATCTTTATTTAGTGTCAAACAATTGTTATAAAATTTAAATCAGAGGGATGCGTAATAAATTCCCATAAAATAAAAACTGAAAGTAATCACGTTTTAACCGAAGAAATGAAATGAAATATTTTATGCTACGTTGAATAATAATAATTAAAAAAAGTTTGCGATCGTCGGGAATTGAACTCGGATCAACTGCTTGGAAGGCAGCTATGCTGACCACTACACCACTTTGGCGCTCATGTATTTGTTTTGTACAAAAGAAATATATGTGCGCGGACCTTACGGAAAATTCACCCTGTCAATTTTTGCATTTAACAAAAAAGTCATCATCTGTGTCCTATATACAGGATGAAATACTTATTTAATATAAACACTGCATCAACATAACCTTCATACTCAAATAATTCACAACTATAGTGACCTTTGTTTCTGATTTTTAGTTGTCGGTATAGTTGGTTGCATACACAATAGGCGAAATTGATGCGTTTCTTTTAAAAGTATACATAGGCAATGTATACTAAAAAGAAAAATTTTCTGTATGTTTCCTACTAATAAACGGATATAAAGAGCAAATATTTGTAATCCAAAGCGGCCGAATTGGATTGTAATTTGAATTTGAAGTTGAATTTAATAATTTGTAGAAAGAAGAAAGTTTCAAATGTGGTGTGCCTCAAATGAACTAATCTATTTGTGTAATTATTTTCTTTTTAAAAATAACACCAAAATTAATAAGAAAATTGCCAATTAAATAAATTGATATTTATTGAAAACATTTAAATTATTTTTTTTATTTTAATCGGTGCAATTACAAACGCATTAAAGACTTAATTAAGTTTTTCGTATGATCGTTTATTAAAATATCCAATGACTATAACTAATCTTTGATAAGTGTCGAACATAAATAATTTGTTATAAATTAAAGAATGCTCTTGAAACACATGCTGCCAATGAAGTTAAGGATTTGATACTGGATGGAGTACTTTTAAATATAATTATCAGCAATATGAATTTTGATTTGCACCGATTTAAAAATATGCACTTTTACCTTAAAAAAGTTTATTGGTTAGGGTCCTCGACCAATGATTTTGTTTCGGAATTACATTTCTTAGAATTAGCAATTATTTCTAGTTATTATTCGTATTTTTATAGAGAAGCAATTAAAGTTGTTTAAAATTTCTAGTGGAGACCATAAGCAGTTATTCTTCTCAAGGTAATCTAATTAGTAATTGCTTGCATTAAGGAAAACCAATCTACATGTACTAACATTATGAATATTAACTAAAAAGAGTGAAATTAGAAAACTACTTCTGAGCTTTATTTACTACGACTTTATAATATGTACAAATATAGTTTGCATTATCCATACAATTCATAGAATTTATTCACTTTACACACTACATGATTATTTTACTTGAAATCATATAATTTCATATTTTGTGTATTCAGTTAGGGATCGTGTTTTGGTACACTTTTGTGGCTGATGTTGTCGTTGCTGTTGTCCGTGGACTGCTCTTTGTCATCTTCTTCAGCTTCAGCAATGATACTAATGTCGTAAATAGAAGGTCTGTGGCTCCTCCTCCAGCCTTCAACGGGAGCTTGTGGTATTTTGGTTTTTGTAAGCAAGCGGGGGCCCGTTAAAGT
>JABXWE010014069.1:0-59610 GCA_014611495.1 Limonius californicus
CTATAATTCAATAATTCGATTATTCGACAATTCTATTATTTATTAGTTTAATAAATTATTCCGTTATTAGTTGATTAGATGATTCGATTATCTAATTAATCAATCCCATTAATCAAACCTTTAATTTTTTATAAATCTAACGTTAATTATTCAATTATCAACAACATCTTTATACTATTTGAATGTATTAGCTTGCATTACAAGTACGGACCTGCAGGTTAAATTATTTGTTAAATATACCTGCAGAGTAATTATGTAACACTCAAACTGTCCAACCCTAAGAAACAATAGGATGCGATTTTCGTTGAAGAACAAGAAGAACAACCAAAAACTCGATTTTTTTAGTGCGTTGTATGTTGGTTTACTACTTTTCTTGTAAAATGGCAATGCATTTATGTAGTTATTCTGGTAATAATGCTTTTATATTAGCAGATTAATCGGACATTTTATTTTCTTAATCATATAATTGAATATGCTATTATTCAATTGTTGTACTTAAATAGTCGATTATTCGATTATAATATTTTTGATTACTCGATTATTTTATTATTCGATTATTGTATTATTCGATTCTTTTACCATTTGTTATTTATTAACTACTTATTACCAATTATTTTATTTAAACGTCTACTTATTTCTACTCGATTTGCGATTATAGATTACTACATTTACAGGGTTTGATTGAAAACTCTCAAACTTTCTATATCTACTGCGTTCACATGATCACATTCCTCAAAACAACATTACAACATTACATTACAACAACTAAATTTCAAAAAAAATTTAAATTACATTAAAATTGGAACAGCCAGGCATTTTGAAAATATTTCACGTAAATTAATTCCTGTACTCATAGTATAAGAAAGTTGAACGCAATTAGAAGTTGTAGTGGTTTTGTGAATTTGTAACAAAAATGCAATTGGGAGTTATATACGAAACCGATTGGGGTTTTGATAATGTAGGCTATGGTCAAGAATGCTCCTGTGAGTTTTTATTCCGTAGGGAATTACCTTAAAGGTGCCCATTCGGCTAAAATTACATTGGGTTTTATGATAAAACAGTTGACTTGGAGGATATGATCTTGTGAACATACGGGTAGTAAATATGGAAAATGTTGTGATCACTGGGTGGTTGCATTCAATGTAAGTTGTGATCCGTCTCAATTCTAACAACCTTCTCTACATGTAACTATTGTTTACTGTTTATGAAATTGTTTTATGGCGGTTTCAATATTAATCAGGCAGTTTACATCTTATGCTGACGATGTAATGGGTATCGCTGATTAAGCATTCGCTTTCTGAGCAAATATGTCAAAAGTCTGGTTAGAATACCTAGATGCATTTGATGTACAGAAAAGCACATGTAGTGCTGTAACCCGCAAACGCCATTTCCCAATCTGGTTGTGGCTACCATCATGTTTAAATGACTGGTATTTCTATTTTAAACTGTACTTTAGAACTGGGTGGTACTCATTAGATTACAAGTACTTATTGGATTTGTACTGAAGCTTAGCTGAAACAAATAAAAATAAATTTACAGCTTACGTTTTTGGTTAAACTAATCTATTTCTTAATCCCTATGGCTTACCATATAATTTATGAACTCTATTACAACAGAAAATATTTGAAAAGTGTTTAAGGTTATCCCTACTAATTGTATGGAAAGATGAGAATTCAAAAATGTTTCTTTTTATTTTAACTTTAAGAAGTAACGAATATGAACCGAATTGCTGGTTCAAATGTTTTAGAATTTAAGCAATTGTAAATAATATTCCCAAATTAAACTACCCTCCTATACGTATTAACCTAATACACAGCGTTCGCTGTGATCCCGAAAACAAGTAACCTGAATTAAAGCATCTACCTGTGTTTTTTGCGTGTACCAACACCTTGTACTGCGGCATGTTAATCGCAATATCTCAGCAGGGACTTTTACTTTTTATGTCGCATTTAGGCACATACTCAAAAGTGAACCCTTTTAGATGATACGGTACATAACGCTTTTGATTCCGGAATAGGTACTCGCCCTTTTCTCAGCTGGATATCATTAATATTACTCGCTGTTTAGGAGCACTCGGCTTAAAACCTGCATAATTTTGTTTTTTCCTAAGGGACCTCCAGTTTCGATAATTCTACCCGTGGGATTTTAATCCCGTACTGTGAAATTAATATATCCAAATATTTAAGCGCATTAAATTACGCTTTAATTTCGCAACGGCAAACGGATTAGACATTTTTAATTTATTTACTAAATGAACAATAATAAATTCTGGTATTCTGAATCAACTTTTTTAAAAACAGAATAATATATTTACTTCTAGACTAGCTAACAAACTAGTTTTTCTTAATATAGATAGTGTGAACAATTTAAGTTATGTTTCAGTTTAGCACCTTTTCACTTTCCCCTAATAGTAGTATACATGGGAAAATTTTCAATATTGAGATTTCTATGTTTTTTGGGTCCTCAGGAACCAAATTTTTACAAAATGTCAGTCTGTGTCTGTGTGTGTGTGCGCAACTTAACTTTAGAACTATTAGGTAGATTATAATAACATCTGGTATAAACGAGTAGGTTTCCTAGCAAGTAACAAATTAAAAGAACGAAATCACGAAATTCAAAGTAATATCAGAGTGACTATGAAATAAAGGACGAATTTAAAATGACAACTAAAAAAAAAAACAGAAGAGAAAAAAAAACAAATTGTATGAGGAGTTGAAGAAAGCATACAACAAATTGAACAAACATAATAGGGTACTGTGTAGAGGATGTAAACGCGAAGATAGGAAAAGAACCAATGTATAACCAGATGATGTGGCCACAGTAGCTAGAAATGAAAAAGAACTGAAGGAAACAACGAGAACAATGATAGAGGTGGCGCATAAGATAGGATTAAAATTAAACCAAAAGAAAAGCAAAATGATGAGACTAGGAGAAGCGCAATATACAAGTCAAAATTAGAAGTGGATACACAATAGGGAAAAAATGAAATTTTAAGAAGTTAATGAGTTTAGTTTCTTGAGAGCAAGAATAACAAACAAACGTGAAAGAGAAAAAGATATAAATGCAAGACTAAACAAAGCAAACAGATGCGCTGGACTAGTGAATCACTTAATAAGAACGAAATAGTTTTTTAAGAAGTAGAAAGATAAAATCTAGGCAACACTGAGACCAACAGCACCATATTGCTGCAAAAAATGGTATTAAATAAAAATTCATAAGAAACATTAATGAAACGGGAAAGGACAATAATTAGAAAAACAGTAGGAGGAAAAAAAATTGAAGATGGATCCATATGGAGAAATGAAGAGATTCATGATATCTACAAGTAGCCGAAAATCGAAATGATAATAAAATTAAGAAAACTACGGCTACTGGGTCACATAGAAAGCATATCAAAGCAGTAAAGACAATTGTTTGGCTAATATCAGACGACCAGAAAAAGATTTCGTCTAAACCCTCCTTATGATCGACTTCCCGAAAACGATTTTCTAATGGACCTCATCAACCCCGACGAGATCAAAGCCCTTATAAAAATCCTAAAGAACACAAAAGTACCTGGTGCAGATCAAATAAAACCCCTTCTTCTTAAAGATCTACGCGACCTAGCCACTGACGCCGTTCCAACCATGTACAAATCTTGACTGCAAATTTCGTACTTTCCCACTTCATTGAAAAATGCCACCACAATTATGATCCATAAACCCGACAAAGACCCTAAAAATCTAATATCATATTGAACCATTTCTCTCCTCAACATCATGGGCAAAATTGTAAAAAGAATTATGGCTTCTCACCTCAGAGAAACTCTAGAGTATAACAATCTCCTTTCCCCTTAACAATTTGACTTCATCATGGAATTTCATACCGACTACTGGACTAAAAATGACAACCTGAACCAATGTAAGCTCGCCGTCCTTCTCATCACATAGAGCGTGTTTTCCGTAGGGTCTTATCCACAAACGAATCACTCTTAATCTCAATCCCCCCTTCACTAAGCTGGTGGACTCATTTCTAAACAAAAGTCCAAAATTAATTTTCATTCCCAATTAACAGCCCTCAATATAATCCATACTTGAACCTGCAAGTGGCAGCTAAAACTCAATGCAGACAAGTTCTCATCTATCCTACTTAGACACCCCAACATCCCCGTCAAAATCCCCATCTCATCAATCTAAGAATCAACAGTTAACCAATCCCCCTTTCAAACCAAGTGAAATATCTCGGTATCACCTTCTCTCATACCTACTCTCTACAACCAGACCTCCACAAAAAAGTTCCCAACAGTTTTAATGTCCTCCGTCGTATCCAAGGACGCTTTCAAAGCTGCAATTGCCGTACCCTCCTCCACACCTACACCACCTTCATCTGTCCAGTAATCCAATATCGAGCGCTACTCTAGAACAAATTCGCAAATGCGAACGACTAATTTTCCTACGAATCTTCAGGATCGATCCCCGGTACCCCAGAATCCTAGTTCACGAAAACACAGGCATGACCCCCATCTGCCACGCCCTCCAAACACTACAAGCATATCAACCCCACCGTCAACAGCAAAAACCCCAAAGGCCAAGAAACTCTTCGACTTCTCCCAAACTCAGAAACCGAATCTTCAGGAAACCCCGCAGGAAACTCAAGCACCTCCCCACAGCCCTCTTATCCACTGTCTATCTAGAGCTCTGCGATGACTTCCTCGACCTCGCAGAACATACCTCCCTAACAATACAAGGACCATTGTTAATGCCTTCATTTACAGACCGTACTGTACCACTTTTTAATTAATTTACAGATACCCAAGGAGCCACAACCAACCACCACAGGACCATTTAAGGACTCCCATCAATAGCCTCCCACCCTGAAGAACAACTTAAGGAAGCAAAATTTCCAACTCCACGACCACAAGGAGACAATGCTCATAATATATAATTCTGTCTACATAGGCCAGACAATCAGGAATTTTAGTATTAGTTAAAAAAAATGCATAGGATTATATACATACAAACACCTAGAAAAATCTCACTATGTTATACACTTGTAAATTGATATCAAATAATATTTTTACACTTCTGTAGTGATAAATGTAGATTAGTTATACTTGAAACCTTTCAAATACGCAAACACATCTTCAAGGAAGAAGCATATTGACCTCAGAAATTGCCCGCTATTAAAAACCTTGGCATAGAAGACCAAAGTCAAGTAAGAAACCAAGATCCAGTGTGCTGTCAACTACAAATGTTTATATTGATTTTGCAAATAATATATCATACATTAAAATACGTATAGGACAAGATATAGCAGAATCTGTTGAAATTGTGACAATTATTTTAAACTAGTATTGATTCCGACCGATTTTTATTTAGCGGAAGTCGTATCTGTTACCGTTTCCGAAATTCCAAAGGTGACTTTCGAATTTGGGAGACTGTATATTGTTGTAGGGAAGGCAGTCTCCAAGCGAACCACTTCGCCCATGTTTATAGCACAACACGATCTACAGAATAGAGGAAACTGAAATACTAAACTCGTTGCAACTAGAAAAGCCTCTCTACATTCTCTCCTTATCAAGCAAAAATCGTACAATTGTAACGGCTGAGTCTTTTCTATAATTAATAGTACAATTGTAGAATATGCGTGTGCATTAAAAATTGAGCCTTGAAGTGCTGCATTGATTCATTGCAGCCTGCGCCTAGCGAAAAGCTGCACTTAACTCTCTAATCGAAAATAAAGCACGATCCGTGAGAACTGTAGCATAACCAACACATATTAATATTTCACTCGATAATTATTGGTATCTGTAATAGATAAAATCGATTATGAAGTTCAAGAGTGAGTCATAAATTATGGCGATTTGTACAAAAAGAAATAGCTGTCGCGTTTTTAAATATTCTTGCACTTTCGCACAATCTGCTTACCTTGTACTATATAACCTTTTTTCGTAAGTGTAACATTTTAGAACACATTACATGTTTTGTTTGATTTTATTCTTGTGAAATGTAAGACTGTATAAATGGTTTACTGTCAATAAACACTGAATTAAGTGACGAAGTAGGAAGAACGTGAGAAAGATACAGAAACTTTAGAAAATAGTATTCCTATTTATACGAAAATTTCAGAGTCGCAGTAATGTAACTACGAATTAGAAAACGTCTGAAAAATACTGTATCTTAAGTCCCCTTATACAAAGTGTTTTTTAATGTGCCATTCCGATATCATCATCATCATCATCAATCGTGTCGCTCCTTCAGAAGCATAGGGCGTCGTGTCATTCGACGATTCTTCGGCATTTCTTGGCGTTTCCGCCTATATGGTAACAGAGTTGCCATCGCTGTACTCCATTCCGATATACCTTTCAGTAAATAGAAAAAAGGAACAGGCAAAGGTACAACTTTCACACTAAACACACAACTTCATTCTCGGGTTTCAGCAACTTTATGTAATTACACCCTGTATGTTTTTGACTCTAACGTGGGGCTTATAATTATAAATTTAAAAAAAGGTTGACTAGTTAGGATCATGGATTGCATGCTCACTCAGATGTTAAAAGAAATAATACAAAATTAGACAGGACAGTAATTAATACTTATTAACTAAAACAAAGACTATTAATAGATCTTAAAAATAGCTGTTGAAGGTGAGGTTGAGTGTGAGAGGCAGAAGCCTCATAGATCCGACAACTAATCAGATCTACGTATTGGAAAGAAAACGTCTTTTAAAATTGAATTCAAATTTTATCCAGGTCTGAATCAGAGGTGTGACCAACGACCATGTTTTCTACACGTTTGTTGCACACGAAGCTTTGATAATTAGTTGAGTCTACAAAATTAGAAGAAAATTTTGTTTTTAAGGTATATTAAAATTTTATCAAAGGTCAGCTGGACAATTAGAATTTAGGTGAATCCGTTTACTAACTGATTGTTGCAGCTCTGAAAACCAAACAGGTTTACGGAATTTGGAGAAAATATTTGTATAGGTAAATCAAAATCTCATTTAAGGCTATCCAAAATCATTCAACATTAAAATACGAACAACTACTTCCATTTTAACTAGCTATTGTACTTATAGCTCAGATAACCGATCAGATATTCGAATTTTACAAAAAATAGCATTTATAGATAATTTCAAAGAGTATCCAGGGCTAAGATATATCGAAATTAGAGAAATACATTATTTGCAAGAGTCAATTCAAATATTATTTACAGTTAGTTGATCAATCAGAATGAACAAATCAGCAACCATCCAATTTCTAACTGACTAAATATTGCACTCAAGACTTTTTTTTTTAAATTTCGAATATTATCCAGGACTAGCTAATAAAAACAACGACCTTCTGCACAAAAATGAATATAAATCTAAATTTAATAGAGAACTAGTTGGCTAATCAGAATTACGATATGAGCAACTGGATATTTAACTTACTATTGCAGTTAAGTGATCAATCAACCAGATTTGCGAATTATGGCGAAAATAATTCTTTAATGGTAATTCAAGTTTTCCTGGGTTGGCTGAACAATTAAAAATGAAATAGTTTACGGATTTTGGAAAATCATTTTCCGAGGATAATTTCAAATTTTATCCAGAATAAGCGTAGGTATATCAAAATTGATACATGAGCAACCACTTTTGGAGAAATGAATTCTCTGTAAGTGTAAATTCAAATTTTAGTCAGAGCTAGTTGATAAATCAGAATTAATACATCAGCTACCGTCCACTTTTTTAACTAACTGATGCACTCAGAGTGGTGGACCCTCGTCATCAAATTAAATTTACGAATTTTGAAGAAAATATTTTTTTAATAGTAAATTCAAGTTTTCCCTGACTAGCTGAACAGTTAAAATTGAAATGGGAGCAATTGCTCTACTTGTTAATTGACTGTTGCGGTCAAACCTCTGACATTCTATCACATTTACAATTTGGAAAATAATCCTTCAAAGGTAATTTCAAATTTCATCCATAGGTAGCACATATCAAAATTGATATATGTGCAATAATTGTTGGAGAAACGAATTCTTCATGTAAATTGAAATAATATTTAGACCTAGCTAATCAATCAGAATTGACATATCAGCTACCGTCGACTTTTTAACTGGCTATTGCATTCAGGGCGATGGACCTTCATCAAATCACATTTACGAATTATGAAAAAAATAATTTTTTTATGGTAAATTCAAAGTTTTCCTGGGATAGCTGAATGAAATCGGACCAATTGCTGAACTAATTGCAGTCAGAGCTCTGACATCCAATCATGCTTACGGATTTTGGAAAATAATCTTTCGAAGGTAATTTCAAATGTTATCCAGATTGAGCATAATCAAAATTGATACATGTGCAAACCACTTTTGTACAAATGAATTCTTTGTGTAAACTCAAATATTATTCAGATTTAGCTGATCCATCAGACTGCGCCCTGTTGTGGACCTGCATCATTAAATCATATTTACGGATTATGAAGAAAACCATTTTTTTAAATACAACTTCAATTTCTCCTGGGCTGCATAACCAATCAGTATTGAAACGGAAGGAAGAAGCCTACTTCTTAACGTCCAGCGCTCTCCAAACTCTTTTCAGGTTAGAAGCATCCAGGTCTAGCTGACCGACTTACATTGGAATACAAACAACCACCTATTAGAAAAATAAGTGTAAATCTAAATTTGCGACTTCGGTGGTCTAGTGATTAACGCATTTGCTTATAGATCCAAAGGATGCGCTTTCGGCGAATCCGGCCGAGGTCGGTGGGTTTTTTCCAGACGGAAAAAATCTAAAAGTGAGCCTTCTGTCGGATACGAAGTACAGCCATAGGCCCGTGCCATTGCGATGTGTAACACGTTAAAAATCACTACTGGGGTTGGAACTACCCCCGATAGACAAACTTTATAGTATGTGTGTACAACAAGCCAATCTGGGTTGCAGTGGTTAGAGATGCGTAGAAAGCAGCGTCCCAGATCTCGCTCAATCAAAGTGCAAAATCTAAATTTTATTTTAAATGTAGCAATCAGAATTAAAATGTGAACAATCGACGTACTTGTTAACTGATTCTTGTACTTAAAGCTCTGACAATTAATCATGTTTATGGATTTTGAGAAAATATACGAAAAAATAATGTAAAATTTAATTATTTCCAAGGCCAGCGCACTAATTCCATAACCGATCAGATAAACGATTGTGTCACACGAAAACATGTTTTAAAGATAAATTCAAAGTTTAGGACTCCAACTTCAAACCAGGATTACCTAACGTTAGAATTAAGGGGTAAGGAATCACGTGACGAGTTATCAGATGTAGGAATTTCGGACAAAATGTTTTTTCTCGTCGTAAATCTCCTAAAATTCATTTTGTGCAAGGCAATTAAAATTGAGATATGATCTAGCTCGTTCATAATATTTATAAACAAACAGGAAATGAAAACTTTCAACTGAAAAATAAAGTCTTCTTCGTGTATTATATAAGTCGGAAGATTTTAATTATGTCTGTCTAAAATTTGACATTTCTTAAATAGTTGTGCTGGTGAAATTGATCAGAAAGGTTATCTGCACTTTTATAGTACCTATTATACAGTGTGGTAATAAATAACAGTGACAGTGACAAACTCTTAGGGTAGGCTCAGAACATAAAAACATTAAAAACATTTCTACGAAAATATGTCCTTCGTCCTTACAATTTGTTACGGAGTTTTCTGAAAAAGGTACCTACTGTATTACTTATTGCCGATGCTAGTACCTTTGCACTAAAATATTAAATTTTTATATTCTGGCACTACTCTGCTATATCTTTTTTGATTTTTGTCTTAAGAATATTGTGTTCCTTACAAAAATTCTTTCAGGAGGCATACTTATTGCAAACCGATTAACCTAAAAGTTCTCAAAATAATGACATTTTTATGTAAAATTGACTTGCTATGAATATTCTATGAGGACAATCTTTTAAATTTTTACAAACTACCACTAGGTGGCGCTATTGAGATGTCTCATAACTATTTTCGTAAAATTTTACATTGGTTATTGTGAAACCAGTGGCAGCTTAGAAATTGGTCGAGTATTTTGTTTACAGTGACCGTTTAAAAAAGCAATATTGTGAAAAAATGGAAATTTCACGTAAAGGTTTCCGTTGGATGATTTTTACGATTTTAGTAAAGACCTAACTCAACAACAACGCATAGAATCGTTTCGTTCAACTGTTGGTAAGACTGTTTACAATTGGTTTGTAGAATTGCAGTGGTGAATTTCGTGAAGGTCGACCAAAATCGGTTGTTATTCCAAAAAACATCGAAGATGTGCTCACCATGGTTGAAGAAGATCGGCATGTGACTTACACTGAGATAGAGGCACCCTTAGGCATATCGAAGACTGCAGTACATTCGATTTTGCATGAACATTTAGCTGTGAAAAAGATCTGTTCCCGATGGATTCCGCAGAATTTGACCGAAGCTCAAAAAAGTCTCGTGTTAATTGGTGTAAGGAAATGTTCAAAAATTCGACCGGGAAACTGTAAAATCCGTACACAACATCGTAACAAGTGACGAAACTTGGATGTATTCGTATGAACCGGAAACTAAGCAACAATCTATTGTTTGGGTGTTCTAAGATGAATCTAATCCAACAAAAGTTGTTCGTTCACGAAGTACTTCCAAGAAAATGATCGCTTGTTTCTTCGGTTGTACTGGACATGTCGCAACCAATTGCTTTAGAGGATCGAAGAACAGTTAACGCTGAATGGTATACAACAATTTGTTTGCCAGAAGCCATTAACGAAATCAGGAAAAACAACCGAAAATGTCGCATTATTCTTCAGCATGACAATGAGAGGTCTTGTACAGCATGTCAAACAATTGATTATTTGAAGGAGAAAAACATTGAATTGATGTCTTATTGTCGGTATTCACCTGATTTATCGCCTAACGGCCTCTTTGTGTTCCCGAATGTCACACAAAGAATGCGTGGACATCGAATTTCACCAGCTCAAGAAGCTATTGAAGCCTTCAGAAACCATGTTTTTGACAAAGCAACTTCAGAGTGGGAAAAACGTTTCTAGAATTGATTTGAACGCATGCAAAAGTGTATAAATCTTACAAGGCGAATATTTTGACAAGCAGTGAAACAGTTTTTCCAAAAACATTTTTTCTTTCCTAGGTTTTGTAAAAAAGGCTGCCCTCGTAATACATATTATATAGGTTAAACCCTCAGAACGGATATATCTTAACGTATCTTAACGTTTGATTCATTTCTGCTGTATTTACGTAAATATCCTAATTTTAGTTTATAAACACGGAAACCTGTTCCTTTAAATCAACTATTTGAGCATCTGGTTAGTAACGTGAATATCATACTGTAATTAAATTTATGACAACGGCAACTAAAATACTTATTTCCTTTTGAAGTCGATGCCTTTTAATAAAGAATATCTCATATAACGGTCTAAAGTTTCACGACGGTGTCGTATTTCAAAACCATTAAAAAGTTTAAGTGATAATGATGTAGAAATACTTACACACATAACACGAATGTCTAAGAAGGTAAGGTCTTCATTAAATCTGTTTTTAAATTATGGCAATAATGTTAGAATATTAATATAGTTTTCCTGTTTTAATATAAATCTATGTTTCACAAATAGATAATATATCGCAAATAATGTCGTTAGAGCAAGTACCTTCACCTTGAACTTTTAACAATTAATTTGTTAATACAGCTGCGGTGTTTACGAACGCTTTTATAAGCACTTGATTCCTTTAGAGTGGCGTTATTATAATTTTGCCTGCGTCTCATGCCAAAAATGTGCCACCAAAATGTTTATGAACCTGATTACAAATATTTAGAATTTTTGCCATTAAATGTTTTGTTTAGCCAATAAAACGTATCCCTGCTATTAAATTTAGTATATAAAGCAATTTGAATTTAAGTATGTGGTTATCGCACTTGCATCTAGATTCATGGGACGCGGGTTCGAATCCGATCTAGGTCAGTGGGATTTTTCTAGCGGGAAAAAAATCAGAAAGTTGGTTTGATAAAAAGTAAAACCGTAAGTCCCATACCACTGTTATAAATCACTACTAGGGTTTGAACTATTCCGAATAAGCAAAATTAACAGTTAGGGTATAAAATAACCCAAAAGCTTCGGGTATAGAATGCTTGGAAATCCGCATCTCGCCCAATTACAACAAACAAACTAGTATTTAATATTTAATTCATTACATACGCTACGGTAAAAATAATTATATCACAATTTTGATTTAAACTTATTTTAATGGGTAAAATGTTCTATAATAATAATTAAATAATAAAAGATGTAACAATAAACAGCTAAAGTTATGTCCAAAAAGTACAAAAAAAAATAATGTTTGAAAATATTTACATTAACTGACGATTTATCTCGCAGTATTAATAATATATTTCGAGTATGTATTACAGACACATCAGACACTTCAATATGTACATTTCTTAGCAATTTCCAAAATCGGTACTTGTAACTCTAATTGTTACTTTTTTTCATTTACTATTTACAAAATTGCTGATAAAAGAAGAAAACATCATGAATAGACCAAAAATGCAGAAAATAGAAAGTAACGGAAGGAATAACAACACCAATGATATGCACAGAAACAAAAAACAACACAATAAAAATCACACAATGACACAAGACGAGGAACGACACACACAGTATGATCCGGAGCAATTATAAACATATGGAGGCAGTGCCGCACCAACTTGGGGGTGTAAGAGATGCACCACATCGTACGGCAGTATTCCGGGGCGGCAGTATTCAAAGGCGGCAGAATTCAAGGGCGGCAGTATTCAGGGACGACAGTATTCATGGACGGCAGTATTCAGGGGCGCCAGTATTCAGGGGCGGCCAAGTTCCGTTTTAATGACCCTTGAAAACCAATTTGAAAAAAAAATTAATTAGATAGTGGTCACCAATCGTTTTCGAAATGATGGTATTTATGATAAAACTGGTTCCTCCTCAGCAAATCTGTGATTCCCCTAAAATTCGGTTCTTTGCCAAGAAATAATTGTGTTATTATCTCGTACTATATTATGAGTTTTGATGTCAGTCATTAGTATTCGCTTCATTGACAGCCTTTTCGTCCCACTGCTGGGCATCGCCTTCTTTTCTGCCACCTGTTTCACCTCAGCGCTAAGGTAGAAACAGGGGGGACCTACAGTTTAACGTCGAATCCGAACGACAGAAATTCCACAGAAGGTTTTTAGCATTCACATGCCGCGGTTGCAAGCCGGATTGGGAAATTTTGTGTGGTAGGTTGCAGACAAGATTTTTATAAATCTGCATAGTAATGTTTAGGTTTCGAACCCAAACCAGAATCGAGGTTTTACGCAGAAAGCGAGCGCTCTAGCAACTGAGCTACCATCACACAGTATTCGCTTAGTATGTTAAAATATCATAAATTTTAGTAAGAAACACAAATTGGAGGAAAAGAGGTGGAGAACAGTGATAGAATGTGTTATATATGTAGCTGAATATTTGGCAGGGCAAAATTTGGCTTTCAGAGGCTATAATAATAAATTATATCAACGCAGTAACGGAAACTTTTTAAAACTGATGAAACCAATAATTATTCAATTCGATAACACTTTATTTGAACATATCGGCCGCATTCAAAAAAATTCAGTAGGATACCACACTACTTAGGTGACAAGATCCAAAATGAAATAATTTCCTTGAATGGTGAAAAAATAACAAGTAATATCACCAGTTTCTTGAAGTTTCTTGATTCATCTATATTAAACAGCATCTGACAAAAGTCACGAGGAGCAAACAACAATAGTTATTCGCTTGGCATGTCTGAATGATACCTAAAACTTTAGAGCGGAACATTTTTTGGGATTTTGGTCGATTTCAGATACAACCGAGGAAAGTTTAAAAACATTGTTATCAATTATTTTTAAACCGCGAGAACATTATTTAATAGCCACGATATCTATGGACAGGGCTATGATAATGGCTAATAGGAAGGGCAAATACTTCAAAAAGGATATCTTGACTTGAATGCAAGGGCATTATGCCTTGTACTTATATCCGATACAAGATAACAAAGCAGGCTTGATGCTAGAAGTTCGCAGTCGTAATTTCGATTTATATACAGAGTGACATAATAGTGCGATTTTGTTTCGTAATGCCTTTATTATAGCAGCTTGGAGAAAACTTTAAGTACAAAAGTTGTTTGTTTGATTACTGTACATAACACAAAATTATTGCTGACTATACAGGTTGTTCTGTTTTAGGGGGCCAATGGACAACTTTCGATTTTAAATAGATGCTACTGTATATTATTACATTTTTGGTTTTAATATTTTTTTATCTTTACAACAATATAGGATTTTAGGTAATCGTCGCTAACGGTTTTAGAAATAATTAACTTTCTCTTAAATTTTGAAAAATGACGGTCTAACTTTAATAGTTAATATTTAAAGAACAACATGCAACTTTTCCATATTATTTTGCACGCATTTTCAGATAGGTGCCGTGCTGTTTAGAATGTAAATATCTTATACAGGACGTTCCTAATTTACAACCACATTCAATAAAATTCAACTCCTAATATCTCATCTTTTTAAACAGAACACTCTGTACATTTTCGAGCTTGTCGTTCAATAATCTTTGAACGTATGTGTAGTTTTATATAACTTGTGTTTTTAATTTTGAAAATATTTATAAATTATTAAAAAAAAACAGAAAAGAGGTAATAAGATGTAATTTTATTTAGTTTCACAAAATATATTAATGAATATAGAATCTTATAAAATTTATGTATATATTTATAAAATTTTGAGATATTTACTGACATTTTAAACTACAAATATTTATATGTTTTACCGCGCTTTTTAGAACAAAAACGAAATCAACCAAAAAAACAACAAATCCTCAGTCTTTCGTTAAAACAATTGCTAACTGTGAACAAACTACCATTTTTGTTGTATTATGGTCTGTAGTGCGTGTAATATGAATTTTACAGACTATGAAATGGTTGATATGGCATTTATATTGGGGGAGTGCCAAAGAAATTGTTTATTAGCTTCCAGATTTTATGCTGAACATTTCCCACATCAAAGACATCCCAGTGTTGGCTTTCAAACGATTACGGCAAAGATTTCTAAATACTGGCAGTCTTAAACACGATAGTACTTCACGAAGGAAACGTACAACTAATGAAGCAAAGGAATTTGTTATAATAGCTCCTGTAGTCGAAGATCCGAACTGTAGCACCAGAGATATAAGCCAGTATTCTGTGTGGAAAATATTGAAAAAGTATGGGTACCATCCCTGTCACATTCAGCTTCATCAATAACTGCTTGATCATGGCTTACACCGTCGACTAATATTTTGTGAATAGGCACATAAACTAATAAATGCAGAAGCTAATTTCTTTAATTATGTCCTTTTCTCCGTCGAAGCAACTTTTCATAAATACGGGAATGTGAATCGTTACAACTTCCACAATTATTCAACGGAAAATCTGACATTTGTTAAAGAAGTGGATAATCAATGTCGATAGTCCTTAAATGTTTGGGAAGGAATTGTAGGCAAACATGTGGTTGGTCCATACTTGGTTGAAAGACAGCTGAATGGTCAAATGTATTTATAGTTCTTAGACCACAGCTATTGGGATTTATTAGAAAATATTCCGTTAAACATTCTACAAAACTTATGGCTGCAACATGACGGGGCCCCTTCACACAATAATTTGAACGTTAGAAACGTTTTAAACGTTAAATTGCCCAATAAATGGATTGGGAGAGGAAGTTTAGTGGCTTGGCCGGCAAGGTCCCCCGAACTGACAAAATTAAATTTCTTTCTGTGGGGGTTTGTAAAAGTTAAAGTGCGAGTTCAACATGCTTTTAGAGACATAACACCTGCAAAGTTTGAACATCTATTCTTTGTCATCCATAAGAGAGATGTTTAAATTAAGTATTGTTTAGAGTTACAAATTGAATTATCTGATCCTATAAAAAAAGGAACCGATATCAATCCATTGGACTTGTATGGTGAAATCGAAAATTTTGCTCAGTATGTCATGGAACCAAATATTAATGCATCAACCGTTCTCGACTACATATTTTTAAACGATTTCGTCAATATCTTCCCAAATATTATTGTAGCATTAAAAATATTTTCGAGAATGCCAGTAACTGTCGCATCCGGAGGAAAGTCCTTTTACAAAATTCACAATCATCATCATCATCATCATCTGACAAATTAAAAATTATTTGAAATCAATTATAACCCGAAACAGACTTAATAATTTCAGTACGATTAATAATGAGAGTAACATTGTTAAAGAACTAATTATTTTAAATATTGTTGATCAAATTATTTTTAAATTAAGTTGTAAGACTGCCTTCTACATATGTATATAATAGTAGTTTAGTTTTTAGTATATATGTTTGTATTCATGCTAAAGAGTCCGTACCGAAACATGGAATTTTTAACGGCCAATCTTCTTCGCAAGGCTATGGCAAACCAGCGAGGTATTCTGTCTAGTAACTTTTCTCTGCAATTGAAGTGTTTACAGTTCCTGTGGTTCAGAGCCTATTATAAGCTGTATGTTCTCTTTGTCGGTGGCACTTTAAACGCGCAACGCTAGCATAGGAGAGAAGAGAGAAGATTACTACGTCTCGTAATAGATAAAGCACTCGAAGAAGATTTTATACTAATGTGTATGAAACAGATTTTTTCGGCTGTGCAATAAAGTGTATACATGCTCAATACTTATTTTTTCAACTCATTAATAGAAAAATAATGTTTATGTGTGGTCAGGTATGTGTGATGATTTAAAAAATCTTGATATTATTAATTTTATTTTGCATTTGGTATAAAGGCCTCGGTGGTGTATTTACTAATAACTTATAATAATAATAATACACATAAAACTAAAAACCCTTTAAAATAAGACGTCACATGTCAAAAAAAAACTTTCACCTGCTGCAGGTTTTCTTAAATCCGCACTGCATAAGGGCATTTTGCACCGGGGCATCAAATTTTTTGCGCGCCTCTGTATGGAGGAAGTATTTTTACAAACTATCAATAGAACAAGAAGAGAGGAAAAGTTAAAAACAAAATTTTAAAAAGCAAAGTACGAGTGTCCAATGAATTGTGTGGTGAAATGGTAAAGTATGGCAACTCTCCATAACAGAATTTACGATTTAAATATATAATGATACCAAATACAATAAATAATTACATACTTTCAGTGTGTACTAAGAATTTAGTTGAATCGTAGATTGTTACTTATTGATTTTTTGTTAAAATTGTTGACAAAGTCTGTACCGATTCTGTGTAAATTGTTTTATTTACCAACGAAAGGATTTTTGTATAATTATTTCAATTAACACTGCAAAAAACAGACGGATAACCTAACTTGAAATTATTTGTACTGCACCTTGACAATTTCTTTTAAAAGAATAACTTGTATGTACCTGTAATATACATTCACAAAAACATGAGTTTTATAGATTTTCGTTTCAAGCAATACAAGTAAGAAAAATTATAAATGCAAAATCCTAGGTACAGAGGTCCGTCATTACTCCCTGTTGTTGATTTTTAAACAATCCTAGTCAATCATACCACAGCATTTTGCTACCAGCGTAGAAAAAAGATCACAATATTTCCAATCCATATGATAGAGTGGCCATTCCATTTATTGCTTTATAATTTTGTCGTCCTACAAAATTTCCGTGTCAAGGTTTTTATAGCATTTATTTTGTATAGGTGCGTCTCGCTTTGAACTTATTATGCTCTCTTTCAAATTTTTGGAAACAGCAGCAGTAGTCCCTTAATGGTTTAACCATATCTAAGCGTTTGATCCGCCTTGGCTTCCACCCTCAGAATGTTTTAGTTGCTCCTCATAGCTACGCCGCTGATTCCTTATATTTGCAACAATGCCGCCTAACATTTCTTAAAAGAAAACAAATAGTCGACATCTTTTAAAGATTTCTAGTAAATGTCACCTGCACATCACAAAATGAATTTACAGGAGACATAAAAAACTCCTTAAAGGCAACCACTTGCACCGTAGTGTCTTTCATTTTAACCCATTCATCCAACAAGACTATTAAATATTCTTAAGTATTCCACGGAAGAGCCTTTGAAAGCTCATCCTGCCACTGAATCAAGCAGGCCATGCACGCTCACGAACTGAAACTTTTGAAAGCGCGCTCTCAGGCCCTCTTGATCCATACGTGATTACCTCTATGGAGGCCTTTTGAAGCTCGAAAATTCCGTCTCGAGTTTTTAATAATAAAGCGCATTCCAGAGCGATTAAAAATTCAAATGTGAAGTGCAAGTAAACGAGAGAAAAATTGGTAGCCTTGTTCGCGTTTGAAATAGCCCGCAACGATATCGTTTGCACTTTTAGGCTTACTCGCTTGTTACAGTACACACCCGCACGTGCGTTGGGAAATGTGCTTATTGTTTTAAAAGATTGCTTCTGAAAAAGGTAGATATTTATCGAGCTGTTTTACATTTATCCTATTGTTCTCCACTGCAGATTAAACATTTCTGTCTTGTGCGTTGGCATAGCTATATAATATTTTATTTTGAAATGTTAATAAGAAGCATGCATGCATGGTTTTCATTAGCAAATACACAGTTGAGATCCACGTACAGTATTGAGAGTAAATGTTGTAAAAAGTTCATTAATTAGTAACACTTAGAGGAAGATCTACACTCTGTCTATAAAATATTTGATTGATTTAAATTATTGATAATATCTATACTACAACGGGTGGGGTTGGGTCAATGGTAGATGGCTCAGTGGTAGAGAGCCAAGCTTTGGATGTATAACAGTCCAAACGCTTCCCGGTTCGAATCTCCCCAAAGTCGGAAATTTTTCTAATTCCCTGGGGGGTCGGTACGGGGTCCCAGTCTCCATTTGCCATTGGGGATCAAATTAATGGCACTGCTCGAATTACGGTCGCATTAGAGGAATAACAAGACCATAAACAAAAACATTCACACACAACAGCAGGTTAAGCATGGTTACGCACCAACACGGTAACCCGCAGAGTCGGGCTCTGTGGTGTATTGCATAAACTAACTTAGCCTTGTCCCACACCAAAAGCGATGGGCTTCTAAGGCCTGTGAAAGCTTCATAATAATAATCTATATTAGATTTATCAATCGCTTGTTGCTTTATTTGGTTAAAATTCATATAAATTAATGTCAGTACAATATTATTTATAATAAGTAAAAACAATAATAGCTGTTGGCAAAATTAACAATTAACACAATGGTGGGCAAACTACTTTTAAAGAATACCAACTGCATTACAGCTACTACTAAACTAACTATTACAACTAGTAGCCGCTACATTTCACTTAAATTTAATTGGTAAGCCTGTAAATTTTACAGTGTAAAATATGTTTTATAGTACTTCCACTGCAGTGGTCTATTATTCCACTACGCCAATATAAAAACCAACAGAAAAATTGCTAGCGCACGTGTGCGCACAATTAAATGAAAAACAACTTGCCCCTTTAATACTAAATGCAATGGCCAAAGTGAACATTTGAAGATACTAACACAGGATGTACAGGACTAATTGTAACACCAGCGCTTTCTCGTACTTTGTTAGGCGTGGTCATTATATCTAAGAACTTTATATGCCTAATGATGATAACTGGAATAATTTGCATCTTTATTGGGTTACGTGCTCATAAAATATATAGTATAGTATAGTCGATAGGTTAATATAATTTATTAGCAAAGAAAGAAAAACTTCTAGGGCTGGTACAGTTTTATGTAGCTTGTTACCGCTACAAGCAACTTTTTTCTTTCAAGTGGCGCGTTACTTTACGAAGCTACCAAAAAAACAAGTGATTAGCTATAAGTAGAGCACATCCTCTAACTAATCTACATTAGAGACTTCTTCTTCTTCTGCTTCTTCTTGGTTTAGGCATTTTGCTTGTTTATATCTTGATTCAGTCCTGTTCCCGCGATATGGACTGCCAACTGTCGCGCCATCTTTTATGCGGTCTCCCAGGTGGTCGTGTCCCGTGTGGTTTTTCGTTTTTCATTATTTTTGCTAGTCTGCCATTATCCATTCTGTTTACGTGTGCGTCCCACATTCGCCTCCTGTTCCTCGTCCATCGCACCATGTCTTCTGTTTTACATTCGTCTCTGATGTCGTTATTTCTTCTTCTACCCCTTAGTATATTTCCGATAATTGTTCTTAGTACCTTCAGCTCCGTTGTTCTAGTTAGTCTTTTTGATTTTGCTGTATCGGCTCGTGCTTCAGCGATGTATGTCATAATGTTTTCCCATATTACATTTTGTCAAAATCCGGACATGGCGGTTGCTTTGTTAATTTGGGGCCTAACTTCCTCAGTAAGGTTACAATAGCTTGAGATCTTTGTTCCTAGGTAATTGAAGGACATAACTTGTTCAGTTGGGCTGTCGTCGATCGTTAATTTGTATCGGATTGGTTTTCGTGCCACGGTTAAACACTTTGTTTTGCTTTTCGATATTAGCATGTTATAATTTTCAGCTTGGGTCTCAAAAGCATATAGTAGCCTTTGTAGGTCGTTTCAGATTTTGCAATTAAGGCTGCGTCGTCTGCATAGCATATTATTTTTATGTTATAATTTCCTAGTCTGTATCCAGTGCCTGTAGTTTTTACGTGGTCTATAATTTTGTCCATTATTGTAGTAAACAGAAATGGACTCAGACTATCACCTTGGCGTATTCCTGAGTTTATTGCTATTTCGTTCATTAGTTTGTTGTTAACTCTTATTTTGGTAATGTTATTAGTATTTAGATCTTGGATGATCTTTATATATTTGCTTGGTATTTATTTTTCTCGTAGCACAACATCTGTTAGTTTTATTCGGTCAAACCCTTTTGTAAAGTCAATAAAACATATGAACACAGGTGTATTATATTCTAACGCCTTTTTGGTGATCTGGTGTAGAATAAAAATGGCATCCATGATTGACCGGTTTTTGCAGAAGCCTTGTTGTTCCTCGTTGATCAGGATGATGTTGCCTATTTCTGTTGCTGTTATACTTGTCATTAATTTCATTATTGAACTTAATAATCGTATACCCCTGTAGTTAGATGAGTCGTTCTTGTCGCCTTTTTTAAGGATTGGTATAGTTGTGCTGTTCTTCCATTCTGCAGATATGTTCTCGTGTTCCATTATTTTGTTCATCAGTTTAGTTAATTCTGTTATAAGGATATTTTATAAATTCGTTGGATCAAGCATCTTCGTTCGGTGTTTACCTGTTTTTTAGTTTTCTGATGGCGTTTCACGGTTGCTATCTGCTTCTTCCAGTTCTTGAGTCTGTTCTATTACTCTTATTGTTTCTGTGTTGTTGACGTAGAGTTGTTCGAAGTATCTTACTCAGTCTTCTTCGCCTATGGACTTGATTTCTATGCATTCGTTGACTGGTTTCTCTAGTCCTTTTAGCATTCTCCATATCTGTTTTAGGCTCCATATATGTCATGTTCCACTTCGTTACGGAATTTTTGCCAGTATTCTTTTTTGTTTTCACGTATCCTGGCATTTATGTGATTGCTTATTTCGGTGTAGTTTATATATTCTTCATATGTCTGTTTGCTCCTGTATTGTAGGTAAGCTTTTTTTTCTGTCTTGTGTTGCTGTTTTAACCTCGTTTGTGAAGAATGGTTTATCATGACATTTTGTATTTAAATTTATTGTATCAGTTCCAATAGTTTCCATGGCTGCCGCTGTGTATATTTGTTTTTATTCTTCTACAACCTTGTTCTGCATCGCCTGTTCAGTGATTGGATTGGACGTGGTCTTTTGTTGTAGTCGCTTCTCATAAAGGGTAGGTACGTGTGCTTTCGGTTGTGAAGGATTCATAGTTGTATTTTGTGACCAACTCCGATGGTTTTCTTTTGATAGGTTTTGCTGTAATCCTCATTTTGCATTGGACTAGATTGTGATCCGAGCCTACATTCGCCGATGTTAAGCTTCTTGCTTCTATGATTTGGTCTGGTTTAATTATTCTATTAGTAGTAAGTAAGTAAAAGTTATGCGGATTCAAGCGGTGAGTATTTTAGGCTAGCAAAACAAGATGAAGTAGTGTAACTGGAAGGGGTATTACTTTTTTATTGGAATGCCCTGTATTTTTAAACTAATTCGAGTAACTGTTATTTGCTTTTCTAACACTATAAGACAATTATCGATCTAAAGTTAATACAAGTCAGATATTTGCATTAAAAAACATGGGTAATAAATAAAAATGAGTCTTAAAATCCAACTCTTTCGTTCGTTACTAATTTTGGGTTTGCTAATTAGAAAATATCGTAGACTAGAATTAGTCTACAAACGTGGAGTATGGCCTTAGAAAATTAAGATAATGCTTCATTTGATTATATCGAGAGTAGGCTATCTTGTTAATTTGCCGAAGATACTCAGCAATATATTATTAACTATAGAAAAAATGTTTAAGTAAAATGGTACAGTTTCAGGCTATGGATATTTTCGGGAAACAAACCAAGATGCCCGACTTCCGGTTTAAGAGGAAGGGATACAATTTATTTTTTAATAGATTACTCTGTATTCTTAAGCTAATTCTACATGTACTGAAAATCGGTACAATGAAATTATTACTAATTTTAAAGTGCGCAAATTTCAATTGGGGATTCATAATTCAAAAATTGTATTATCGTTATTTTTTTGTTAAAATAAGTATCTTTACGCGATTATATTTTATTAGTTTTATATAAATTGGTTTCGTGTCGATTACTGCTGAAGATATATTAAATGGGCTTGTTCAGTAGCATAGAATTTTTATGTTTTGAGAATATGGAATTATATCAACAAAGTGATATATAATTTACATATTCCTGGTACTTAAAAGATGGGATTGATTAAATATTAAATTATAAATAATACCGGAAAAGCGTCACCGATGTTCGGACTGAGTTGCCACATGTTCCTAAATATAGGGTAGTGTTCTTCGATTTATATTTAATAAATATTTGGTATCCTACTTTATAATATGTTTAATACACAGCTAGTAGAGCTAAGTCAGAAATATAAAAATGTTGCTGTTGCTGTCGTGTTTTGGATCGAAAAATGGTGAACCAGCCTTGGAAGGGATTGAGATGAAATTAACATAAATATGTTGGTCATTTTAGATATTCAGCAAAAACGTATACATGATGGCCCAACTAAGGTGTATTCCCTTAAAAGTGGTTGATGCAACCCAACATACATGTATCACAGCAACTGAGATTATTAAATGTTTTATGGTATAGATATAGATCATATTTACATTTTGTCAAGTTGATCTCTTACAGGAGTAGTTAATGGTTTTACTAATATTAATTATAGCATGCATTGGCGCAACTGCAGTATAGCAAAAACTAAAAAAAAAATATATGAAGAACAACGAAATATAAATAGCAAAGATTTCTTTAATTCCGTAAATGATCAACATTCTTTCCATCCCGTTCCACACATTTGCTAAATTGATGTACACCACTTGAGTATTCTATTTTGTAAAAGATGCTTCTCTACTGCCGGAGTTCGATTTCGTATTTGTTTTAATGTACTCCAAAGAAAACAGTCTAGTGGAGTAATATCGCCACTTCTTGGTGATCATGGATATACAGCTCCTCTCCCAGTCCAATTTCCTCAAAGTGCGTTATTATAAAGTAATTCCTAAAAATAGCGACAAAGTATTTGTCGTACTACATCTTCTAACAACCTAAATAAAATGTTTTGTAGAAACTTCAAATAACCGATGTTTACAAATGTATGCACTTTGGTGTCAGGAGTCAAGTAGTGATTTAGTTAACTGTGGTCATACAAAATCAAAAATAGCAACTTCAAATTCCTCTAAATTTCGCTAAATTCCGCTCTGTGTGCTTGTAGCTTTATTTAATTTTATTTGTGTTTTTTATTATTTCGTTTGGTATAAGTACGAATGAGAATCTATAACACTTGTCACTCTCGTAATGGATGTCCGTTAAAATTAAGGTTAAAACATAAAATCAACCTTTCTTCTTAATTTTTTTGGTACAGATGAGAGGGAATTATCCATTCAAAATGCCTACGGTAGCAAAAACAGTTTTATGCAACCTTTAACTTGTTACACCACTTCAGACTTTTTGCTCTCGATAGTTTGCGCTTTGTGCAGGTGGAATGTACTCAATGTCAAATTCCACACTGCCTTGTTTCATAGCGGATCTAAATCGTACACTGTTCTCCATCAATCTAGCACAAATTCGTCGGACAGCAGCAAGGGCACCACAATTACAATGACCGTTAGGGATTTGGGGTTGTGATTATCATGTAAGCCCATCAAAGGTCATTTCCTAGTTATGGACGCATGAGTACACTTTTGCACCAGGCTGGAGAATTAGAACCCAAATGAACTTTCCTGCACATGAAAGTTCACCGGAAGATATAAACGAAATCGAATTTTTCCTTCGATTAAGTTTTCAAAGTCACTTTCGTAAGTCTGTTATTAAGTAAATTAGTGGGAGGGTTCACAAAGCAAACTGTGTGTGTTTTATGCCTTCGACATTGAATCTTAATATGCAAAAGAATTCTTAAATCATATTGTGAAACTTTGCGTGCTCGTAATATTTAATTAGTTATTAATAGTGATGATAATTATAAATTCTGACAGTTATTAAATATTTAATGTCAAAACAGTTAAATTATGTTTATAATTTTGCTGCACGAATTGGCAAAATTAAAAAGTATTATTTGTTTAATTTATCCATACACGATACAACCAACGAAAATACAAAATTAACCTAGTCTACTCGGTTTTACAGCAATTAAAAACAGATTAAACTGATTTCATGTGAGTTGTTTGTGAGTGTAATCATGACAATGTGTTATAGTTACGCTCATACACACGGAGTTACGCGAATAAACAACGTCAAACAAAATAATTGCATATTTATTAATGTAACTGTTCTTTATGTACAGTCAGAAAATAAACAACTATAGTCAGGTTTCTCTTAGTCTGGGTGCACATCATCAATTACTTGTTTTATAGAATTGATAGTGCCAATTCTAGAAAACAAAATTCAGTTTTTTTTTTGTTAAATTAGGGAGTAAAATCATGTTTATTCGTAAGGTCGCGTAACGAAGTTGTAACAGTTATGAATTTGATCTTCAATATTTCATAGTTTTTGTGTAAAATACGAAACCACATAAAAACTAGAGATTTTGTTTCTTTCGCGTTCGCACCCTGTTTTCTTATGTTCACATGTCGCTCTGAAAACGAATTCGTGTTATGCGTGTTATATCACATACTGTTTAAGATTTTTGGTTGCATACTTTAATTTTTTGCTGTATAAACGTAGTAAGGTGTGACGTCACCAAATAACTGATAACGTGCACGCAGACTACAGGCAACTTAAGTTTGGTTACATTTTGTATTTAAAAATTACTTTTTCTTAACCCATTTTTTAATATTTATTGGTTAATTAATTATAAATGTCTGCATATCGACCAAATTTTCATAGAACAACCTATAAATTCAAAGTTATTATGGTATTACTACAGATTATTTAAATATTGCTTATAACTGCTAATGAAAATGCAGATTAACATTTTCTACATGGGTTTACACCAATTCAGATGCTGCTTACAACAAACAAATTAATTGTAAATTTTGGGGCAAATTTTCAATTATTATTTTCTCATATCTTAAGGGTCCCATTGCCAAATAAATGTTTTTTCTAGTTTGTATATACATATTGTAATCTACCGTCGGATTTAATATTTGTCCTATTTCTGATACACCCTGTATATGTTAGACCCAGACCTAAGATCTGCGCCTAAAAATACATCAAAATAGATGAACATCCAAAATAGAAATCAATCTAGAGCTTTTACAGATCAATTCGCATTTCCTACCTATTTTTTTATTTACTCGTGCGTAATGTATAAAAAGTTTTACGATTTATTTTTCCATAACGTAGAGATATTGATGGAATAAGAAATTTTAGCAGATATATCCGATTCGAATTTCTAGAAACACAATTCGAAATTCTATGTCCGTGGCTATATGTGCGTGCATGGTTTTCCAGAAATACGAAATTTGGGCATGCATTTGATGAAAAACACCCTTACCAGAAATGAAGATTGGGGAAATTTTTTGGTATTATTTCTTTCACAATAAATCTACAGTTTCCTGACAGGGAAATACTAAAAATCCTCGACATAAAAATATTTTTACTGAATGTCGGAACTTATAACTAAATAATGGTGCTATACAGATTGTCCCATGACGTAAAGTCACTACTTCACCTACGTGTAGGAGAGGTGAAAATAAGTAGAAACTAAAGAGTGGTCATTTTCTCTAAATCGACTGTTAAAGAGGTTTTAGTTAAATACTGAAGCAGCCGAAACACTAAATGATATGAAGTGGTATTTGATGTAAACTGTCTACGTTCCTATGGAAATGATATTATTTACTTTTATGTCAAAGAGTAAAGTACCTTAAAGTTGTTTTTTCTACTTGCACTTATTAACAGTGTGTACAATCTTTACTTTTACAACTCGAGAGTACGCCGATATCCATTTAGTGATAGAAACTCTGTAGCAGCTGCTGGAAAATATGGGTTGAGATTTCCAAGTCGGCGATTACCAGACCGATGAGTTTTCCAACGAGTGCACAACCACTTACGTTAGCACGCAACTTTCCCGAAACCGTCGACTGAGGGTCCAATACAGCAAGTGGACAATGAGGATAACATACTGCGAAAAATTGAGAATAATTCCAGCACCTCTGTTAGTCGTGTATCTGCACAAGTTAATGTACCACGAATGCGAGTCTGGAGTTTAGCACATTAAAACGTCATGGTTTATATCCATATTTTTTTAAATTAATGCAAATTAATTAATCTTTAGGACATTGAATAAATAAATCAATTTTAAAAGTGGAGCGCTTAAGAAAAATAAAATATTTTTTTAAGATATTTTATTTTAAAAACAGCTCAAAGAATTTTGATAAATGTTTTTTACATAGTAGAAGCGTGAAGGACCTACACATCATTTAACGAAATTAGGAACCTGGAAAATTTATTGATAATTTCGGATAGAATACCTTGTTATTTAATACTTGTTTATGCGACTTACAGAAAATTCAAGATATTAATAACCATTACGCATTCGAAACACTGTTACGAGAAACACATTTGAAACGAATAAATATGATCATCATTATCACCGACAGCCTTTTTGTCCCACTGCTGCGCATCGGTCTCTTCTCTGCCACGTGCTCCTCCTCAGCGCTACGGTAAAACACGGGGGACCTACAGTTTAACGTCGAATCCGAACGACAGAAATTCCAGAGAAGGTTTTTAGTCCCACGGTTGCAAGCCGGATTGGGAAATTCTAGATATGACACAATTGTAAAAATGACATGACTTCTAATTTAAGATATATCAAAAAAGATAATTTTTGAACTCCAACTCCTAGAATTTTGGTACAATTTTGTGAGCCGATAAGAGGCTCAACCACCTACAAAACCATTTTTATATATTGGGTAATCTTCTCTATATAGCTTTTTGGTCAATTTTGAGTTGTTGTAGTAAAGGTATGATGTTTATACTTTATTCTATATAATTAAATGTACGGGTAGTTATAATAAAGAAGAAAATGTTTAGTTATCGCTTTAAAAATTAAAAGTTAATATAACTTCCGGTTACACCAGAAGTAACACAAACTCACTGCTGAGTTTGTAGGTAACATTGGTAACAACTGAAAATCAAATTTATCTGTAGGTACCCCTATTTCTAACCATCGTGTATAGAGATGTTTTATTGATATTATGGGAAGATCATATCATTGGTCGTGTTTTCCTGTATTATAGTGTTTAGATCCCACAACTGTGCTCTGTAGTATAAATGAATGAAAAAAAAAGGTTGTGTCTCTTTAATTTAATTTGGTCGCCTATAATCACACTAGCAATTGGCACACACAAGTAGGAAATCCATGTGTTATAAATAAATGCTATTGTCTTTGCCTTAGCTAAAGATAAAAATATTATTTGATGGTATCTACACTTAGATTAAGTTACACCTTAATGACATTCTGATTAATGTTATTGTTTGCATACTAATTGTTGTTAAAATGAATTTAAAAAAGCATGAGTATAGCTAGATTTTAATCTTTAAATAGATCATTCCCCCAGGAATTATATAAAATTCACAAAAAAACTATCAAATAAATTCAATACGGGATCTTTGGATCTAAGTGTCAAAAGTCCTTGATCTAGATAAAAGTACAAAATCATTTTGTGCAAAAGTTATCTAGATCTGGCTACTGGATTTACTAAATCTGGTCACTACCCAACATTGTACCTACGTAATAGAAACTTTCAACTTCTATTTTTAATTTGTATAAATTAATGCAAATAAAGGTAGTTTAAGAAACATCATGTATAGTTTTTGAAGAAGGGACTACTTTTTATTACTATTTAATTAATGAATAAAGATACTTAATTAAAATATTTCAGAACGTAACAAATTGTTGCGCTTTATAAGAAAACTAATAATTATTATGCAATCTTAAGAAATTTTAATTAAACTTGTAATAAATGATAGTTTTGATTCCTCAAAGATCGAGGTTAAACAGTGGCGCCTAAAACGGTATACAGGTTTCGTCTCTCTCTTTGTATTCATTAATGATTTGTAAATTGTAATTAAATAAGTATCCCCAGGGCACCGTACTTGGAATTATCTACATCGATGATCGATCCACCTGGTATAGCACAAATATGGTACGGTGCTTCCAGAGGCAGATGTACCGCCTCACACCCACTATAACCCTGCAGGAGGTCAATACCTAATTGAACTAATATAGTCGCATCACCACTGCATCTGCTCGGTAGCAGCATTAAAAGTACCGTTGAACAAATATCTAATCATTATTTACATTAACAACTTATTCAAATTCTATTAATTTAAATTTTTTGTATATAAACATTTGATCAGTAAAATGATATGCGGCTTATGCTAAAACCATCCTTCTAGAAACTATAATTTAAAATTTAAATAACCGTAATACGAAAACTAGCATATAAATCGTTCCGTTTAAGAATACATGTAAGTATGTTGTAGATGTAATTAGAATAATAAAAAATACACCCAGTTAAAAATTATTGTAAGAGATAAAAAAATAATAATAAATACAAAATTTGTCCAGCTGTTAATGGTTAATAATTAATATGATATATAAGAAACAACAATTTATTATTCAATATTTTGCAAATATCTGAAATTCCCATTACATTGATATAACATAACCCAAGATCTCATTAAAACTAAACACCAAACTTTTAAAATTAATATTAGTTGCCATTACGTTAATGAATATCTTAAAACTATAGACAGTGCAAAACAATCGCTAATCCGCGGACTGTCAAACTAACAGTGTAAATGTTAACTTTAGTATTTCCATTGTTTTATGCTTTTAAGCTGTCAGTTGTCTGACTGATATTTGCGTTTCATTAAGCTGGACCCGCGGGCTACGACCCACGCTTTGATTGATACTATCTTAAATAAAAAAATGTTTACGCTGCGTGGAGATGTAAAACATACATATAGGGTGAATCTTAAATAGCGGATAATAGACATACCATCTAATTCTGGATCAAAAATGGAGCGATAAAGTCTTATACCAATTTGCTGTTAACCTCATAGATGGGCTATTGGCAGTCTTAAATTGGATTTCGGGTTCCTTATCGTGCGATATTTTTATGAAATGATGATTTTTAACTGTAGTTTAATCAACAAAAGGAATCGCCAATCTGTAATTGTAGTCATCATACTCTTGGTTTACCCAGAACTTCCATCCGAAGTTTACAGTTTCTGCAATGCTTGAGTTTTCCAAAAATGTTGCAACAACGTGCAATACAAATTTCACATTTTAAACGCAAAACAAACGTTGGCTTTGACGTAGTTTTTTTATTTTAAGTAATTTTACTTTTAATAACATTTCTGTGACAATTTGCTGATCACAACGCCGTGTTTAATTCTCTTTGCATTCATTATCTCAGTGTTACGTTCAGTTTAGTTTGATTTTATTTTATTTCTGTTTGATTTTCCAAATTAGCGTCATGGAGTACGGTTTTGTGAAGTATGCAGACATGTATTTGATTTTAGTGGAATGTCGTAGAAATTTTAATGCTGTTGCTAATTTGCATGCCGAACGGTATCCAAACAGAAAGCATCCAAATAGTAATGTTATTCGACGATTGGATCAACGAATGCGAGAAACTGGAAGAACTGCACCCACTCCAGTAGCTGACAGAGGCCGTCCTCATCGAGTATTGTTACGACTGGTTGAAGAAAATATCTTAAATGTAGTCGATAATGAACCGTTATCGTATCATTATCAACGAGTACAGGGATTATTACCAGAAGACTATCAGCAAAGTATCAAATTCTGCAGATGGTTATTTCATGAGCAAGAAAGGCATGCTGGTTTTATTGGAGATATTTTGTGGACTGATTAAGCTACGTTCACCAGACATGGAACATTTAATATCCATAACATGTACCAACGGACCTATGAAAACCCCCAGGCACTGTATCAACAAATCATCAAGTTCGGTTTACCGTTATTAATGTGTGGAGTGGTATTGTTGGTAATAGGCTTATAGGATCACACATTTTGCCTGATTGCCTAAACGCGAATAATTTTGTTGAATTCTTAGACATCGATTAGACATCGAGAAATGTCAAAACCAGTTAGTCAAATCCTACGTTTGACGAACGTATCCTAACTTTGTGGTCAAGTTGTAATCTATGCGTCTAAGTCCCCTGCAAAATAATTTCACCTTGCATACTGATACTGATGAAAGGAACACAAAGGTCGCTTGGAAACGCGGAGAACTTTAACCTTTAATCAAAAGTATATTATATTTCTAATAGTTAATATGGAGCCCTGTTAAATAAAATCTGTTAGATTTAAGAAGAAATATATTTTTTTAAATGGATGGGGTACCAGCACACTAGGGAATTCAAACACGAGAATGGTTAAATCATGAATTTCCAGAACGATGAATTGGTCGTGGCAGTCCATTACCTTGGCCACCAAGAAGCCCAGATTTAAGCTATCTTGATTTTTTCTTGTGGGGAACATTAAAAGCATTTGTGTATGCAGTGGAAATTGATTCTCGAGAGCAACTTCACCAACGAATAAATGAAGCCGTTATAATGATTCTACAAAACAATATGCTTCAAAATCTAGAAGGGAGCATAATACGTAGGTGTATGAAATGCATAGAAGTGGAGGGTAGCCACATTGAACAATATCTGTAATTTACAAAATAAAAAACTTAAAACGTAGTCAATATTTCCTTACTAATTGTGTACTGTTAATTCAAAAATGTAAGTAGCACAATAAAATTAGAATATTACCGTGAAGGAGGTCTAGTATGCCTGTATACAATCGCCTTAGGTTCCATATTAAATTAAATGCGTTGCTATGTGAATCACAGGCGTCTTAACACACAGCTCAGTATGATTGACCACACAGTGTTGCCAAGTTTACAAAACTTCAATTAAGAATTCTTCAAAAACTAAACGTTTTCGAGTAAAACACTTGTAGAATTTTTGGCTCAGTTTTTGATGCAGAATCGCGCGATGTAAATATTTTCCACCATTTAAGATTCACCCTGTACACAGGGAATTTTTCTTTTTAGTATACATAGCCTATGTATACTTTTAAAAGAAACGCGTCAATTTCGCCTAATGTGTAGGCAACCAACTTTACAGACAACTCAAGCATGCTGTGACCACAGCATTCAAATTAATTCAATGCTAAAAAATAAAATAAATTTTTATTTAGTGTCAAACGATTGTTAGAAAATTTAAATCCGAGGGATGCGCATAAAAATTCCCATAAAATAAAAATTGAAAGTAATCACGTTTTAACCGAAAATGAAATGAAATATTTTATGCTACGTTGAATAATAATAATTAAAAAAAGGTTTCGATCGCCGGGAATTGAACTCGGATCAACTGCTTGGAAGGCAGCCATGCTGACCATTAAACCACGTTGCCGCTTATGTATGTGTTTTGTACAAAAGAAATATAATGTGCACGGACCTTACGGAAACATCCTGTCGATTTTTATATTTAATAAATAAATCATCATCTGCGTCCTATATACCTACAAGGTGAAATACTTATTTAATATAAACACTGCATCAACATAACCTTCATACTCAAATAATTTACAACTATAGTGACGTTTGTTTCTGATTTTTAGTTGTCGGTATAGTTGGTGGCATACACAATAGGCGAATTTAACGCGTTTCTTTTACAAGTATACATAGGCAATGTATACTAAAAAGAAAAATTCCCTGTATATACTGAACAACCGATAGTTCAGTTGTGAAAAGAAATTCTTTTCCTTTTTAATGGAACATCTTGTACATTTGCGTATTGTTTTGGTTCTCTCATGATATGTGCACTTTCTGTTCACTTTACACTTTTGTACTGGAACTTCCCGCACAACTTGTGACTATATATTGACCACCATTCCTATATCTTATAGTTTTCAAATTAGAAAGTACTTTTTTATGTTAATTTCGAATCTCAAATTAAATTTGTAATAGAATGTTTCTAACTGGAAATACTTATCGTTGTTTTTCTTTTGTTTTATAGAGCATCGTGTATTTATTATATTTCTGCATTCGCCTAACTTCTACTTGATTTTTTATTTTATTTGCTTATCCTATATAATATAGTATGTCGGTTATAAATCTAATACAACCTTCTCTTATTTTTAAAATTAGAAAGTGTATTTTATCGCTATTTCAAATTGTAATTTGTTAAATCACATGTTTTTTTATGTTACCTTTAAACAAATCCATAACTTTTATAAAAATGTAATTCTTATATGTACTTAGTAAAATAATGTTTCGTTGTCTAGTCAAATCAGTATATTTTCTAATGAAACACCCTGTATGTTATTGTACAATTTGGTTTATTTGATCTTTCTCCTCTGTTTATGGAACATCCTGTATTTGCTATTTACCTGCGTTTCTCTGATTGCTCCTTTATTATTTTTTGAAATGATACATTGAAGAAGATCTGCCATATTAAATAATAATTGAGTAATTACAAACATCAAGTTCCAGTAGATATTAATTGACTATGCTCGATTCAAGTATGATTACTGTAAAGTGTAAAACAATTAAAAAAATGGTACATCCTCCAGAGTGTTCTTTAGAACTCTTCAACATTCGTCAACATTTTCATTTTAACAATTAGAAAATGGATGGCAGAAGTTTCCAGGTTTTTATAGCAATTTTGTAGTCCAAAATTAACTTTTAATGGCATATCCCTTTTTATCCAAAAATAGCAATTCCGGAGTTTTAAATAAAACACCCGGTATTTTTAAAATGTTTGAGTAGCACATAATCTTAGTTGTATGCTTAGTCCAGATGTTTCAATTTTGCCATGTCGTATTTAAATAAAATCACAATTAAAAATGGGCGCAACGGTAGACCAGCTATAATCTGCACCCTGTATATTAGAACGTCCTTCTATTCCTCCATTATTTTTAATAAAACTCTTAAAATTGCCCTGTTTAGATGGTGGAAAGTGCGTCTTAAGATGTGACACGCCCTTTAAGGTGTTCGATCCTACACCACTTTTCTAAACTGAATGCGAAAAATATCTTCTTCTTCTTCTTCCGCGGTGCACAATTATCAGGTTCTGTGAACCTTCTTTGCACGTACTTCGGGCCCGTCGAACAAACAAGAGAAATGGCATTACATGGTTTACGGTTGTCAAAGATCTACATATGACAACCGGGACCGACGCCTTTCCGTGCCCTCCGAAACGCACGAAAAATATCATTTATATAAATTGCCATATTTTAAAAATACCCTGGCGAGTAGTTTTAATATAATTTAATTAATTACACTGCAAAACATACCATTTGCACGCATTTTAGATTTGGTACAAATTACCTTTAAAATCAATAGATTTACAATGAATGACCTCAACATAATTCTAGCCACATTTAACAGAGGTTTGTGATTGCTTACTATTTGCTTGTACAAAGTGTTCCCCGAAGTGACTGTCCCTGTGTTCAATAAATTACTCATTTTTTAAATAGGTACTTAAGTGCTACTGAATCCTACCAAGGTATGAGCAGGACTAGCAACCCTATCATCTATATCCTAGCTTTGATGCAACACCATTTAGGTACTCTATGCTCAATTTTTTTTAACATTTACACTGCCGTTCCCTACCCGAAACCGCTTTCGCATTACTTCAGAGGGGTACGAGCGTCCCTTACATACTAATCATTCATGCAACATGCACCTTAAACTTAATTAAGTGCCGGGGTTCGTCCACGCGGCCGATCGGACCGCATTTCACATCGAAATCAAGCTAATTATTAATATACTTATAAGTATATATATATATATATATATATATATAAGCTATACTGGCATTCAAGTTATATACTTTCTAAATATACGCAACTGCTATAGACGTAAATGGGTATTTATATATTATTATACTGATATATGATGAAACACCATTCAGGTACTCTATTCTGTATTTGGAGTAACAGGAAGAATCGAAATGAAATTTCACAATATAAACAATTATAGTTAATTATTATTCTACTTTCGTAAGTATGTATAGAAGCTATACCGAGCTTCAAGTTATATACTTTGTAAATATAGGTAACTACTAAAGACGTAAATGGTTATTTATATATTATTGTACTTCTTTCAAGGAGGTTGCTTTGATAATAAAAGATGTGAGCCAATTGGATAGTAGTCCAGGTATTTATTTTAAAATATATCTTTGTGAATCGATAATGGTACTGGTCAGGTTGAGTTTCTATTAGAACGTGGTTTGGGCCAATAGAAATGTCGAGACATGATGAAACTGTTCAAAATTAACTTTAAACGTTGTGTGCAGTCTACATTTTGTTAAAACTTCCAGTTATTTATCATGGTTACAAAGAGAATTTCATGTAATCGTAAGACAGTAAGAACGTTCATATTAGGGGTTCCAAAATAAATAATTATTATTCTCATTGATATCTGCTTGAGCACGTCACACTAATCACACTGTATATGTAACATTATTAAACTTAAAAATTAAAAAAATTCAGTTTACAGATTCAATTTAATCCAAATATGTGTCAACCATACTTTAAATGTACCAATTAGAAGGAAACGATTACAAAACGGGAAGCCCATTAATATTTATGAATTTAAAAATCCACTTGCTGCGAAGATTAGTACCGCAACCATAAAGAATATCCACTTTAAGACAGACTACCAAAATTACAGTTGTTAAGTGTTCAATTTAAAAGTGCATTTATGCTTCTGACGGGTCAAAATTTTATGCCCTGTTTATGTGTGTCAGATTCGCAGAAGGCTCGTCAACTGTCAAATAATTCATCATTTCACCGCCTACCGAATGAGTCACCTGAATATAATTTGCATTATATTTGCAAATTGCTCCTTCGGTTACCTCTGCATTTATTACCTGCCTCTCGAAAGTATTTTTTATAGCAGAGTGAATGAAGAAGTAAAATGTCCTATTTTTAAAATAACACTGAATCCCTTTTTCAATAGTAGCTTTTACTTAATACTTATTAAGCTTTTTTTATATTATTGTGTAATAAAATGTATTCAGTGTATCAAAATATACGCATTTATAATTTTTGCCTATTTAAACACCTATTCAATTATGCAAATATTCTGTAACCTTAAATAAATTTGATATTTAGTCCACAACTTCGTGGTAAGTTGAATAAAAATCATTTTTGGATATGTATGTTAACTTTTACCTTGGAATAAATGTGTCATAACAGGTGCTAGTGCATTCAACAGTGAAAACTTTAACATTTCCTAGAAGTATGAACAAAACATGCTTGATTATATTTAACGAATCTGGCTTATTATAAGCGAATTACAATTTCCATGAATTTTAGGTAGGTAGCTTCAATGCAATCAAATCATGACACATATTTCTAGCGGAAATAATATCCAATGAGACATTGCTATCTCAGTTCATACTATACTCCCAGTGAATTCAAAAACAATATATTTTACAACTATAAAAAAATTTAGATTCAAAGCAAATTACTCAAAAATGAATAGGTATATGGTAATATAAAATATATATGTTTGTATTTGACAGCTAATGGTCGTCAATTATTGATAATTAGAGCAAGCGGCAATGTTTGATGTTAAAAAGCAAAAAACAATCGAATCCAGTTGCAATTGTTTAACCATATTAGTGTGAAGTCGAGTTGGTGTGTTTGATTGAATAATCTTTCCTATCTTCTTAAGATCTGTTTTATTCATTGTTTTTTTATTCGTATGTTACATTTGTGTTCTTAATAATAAAAAACAATGCAAAGAAACCATTTAACAATAAAACAACGAAATTTAGCCGTTGCTATGCACAAACAGGAGATGACCAGGTCGACATTGCTGATATGTTAGGAACCACGCAGAGCGGAACTTCACGTACCCTTTGGCGCCTTAGAGAAACAGGTACGACTGCAAAAAGGCCTGGTAGTAGATATTTTCGCATCACAACACCTCGCGAGGGTAGACTTCTGGTAATTAATGTTTGGATATTACTTGCACTATACATAAATAGTCAGTAAGTATTAACCTATTTTCTCTACATAAATTTACAGTTGAAAGTACACGCGATTAATTACAAGTTAAATATATATGTGAACGTCAAGGACCGGCTAAGTGAACTGGCTTTTCTTCCTGGTGCACCTAGGTGGTTCAACTTTCCACCTTCGTAGAAGGGGTGGAAGCTGCCTCGCTAGAAGTTTCCCACGGAAGTAATCCCTGGAAGATAGCTGTAAGTTTTATTTGCAATAGCGGCAATCCGCTGGCTAGCACCAGGACCTAAGTGCTTCTTGTCGCGATACTGCAAAGTGCGCTATTGTAGTATGTCCGGCTTAAGCTACGTCGCCGGACGGTAGGCGTCGCAATCCCAGGGGTCGCCGCCACAAATGCAAGAATACACCCCTTCTTAACTGCTTGACATCTACAGCAAGTGCTCCAGAATGCCACAGAAAATCGAGTTTCCGACCAAACTGTGAGAAATCGATTGTTTTGAGGTAGGATTTACCTCATACCGCCACCTGAGATGTACTGCAAGAACTGTGGCTCAACAAAGACACCGAGTAGGAATGGTCAAAGACGTAGCCTTCAAGAAGCGACACCGTGGGATGATATTCTGTTTTCGGACAAGTCCAAATATTGTCTCAGCAATGATAGCCGGCGTCAAATAGTATATCGTAGTGCCGGACATCGTACCTTACGTCAGTATACCCAACCCAACCAGTCGTTGCCTTTGGTGGTGGTGGTCTTATGGTATGGGCTGGAATTTCTTTAGGGTGGCGTATTGACCACCATATCTGTAATGGTACACTTGCGGTGCAACGTTATGCTCAAGAGATCATTATGATGAGACTATTTTGTTTTTCTTGCAACAACGCAAGGCCGCATCGTGCTCGGGTGTTCTAGAGATGCATCGAGATGAGAAAATAAACCATCTTGCTCTTCCTCCGCTATCTCCAGACCTCAACCTCATCGAGCATGCATGGGACCTTATGCAGAGACAGCTGGATCATCATAATCCAAGGCCTACTACTGTGCAACAGCTAAGGGATGTATTGCCGGCACTGTGGCATCACTTTTCACACGAACATATTGACAATGTATTGAGTATGCCAGCAAGGTTCAGAGCAGTTATTAAGTCATTACTGCCAGAGGAGGTGCCATGCAGTATTAGAATTTAATAAATTTAAGTTACGTGAAAGGACCCAATAACGATTTCCATTATAATATTGTTAAATTTCTTCTTTAAACGTACCTTTACACTGCAATATCCCTATTCATTTTTGAGTAGTTTAGTATAACAAATACTAAAACATCCGATTTGAAATTTAATTATTTAATTTATGTCTAGAAAAAGGCATATACAGGGTTCCCCATATTAGACCACCCACTTTGATATTCGATTCAAATCTAAGCAAAGTATGTGTTTAGTTTTTTCTTTAGTAGGTTAAAAGAAGTGGTCTTTGGGATTACATTTTATCTACTAGGCGTCTATCTAATAGCAGTTAATCAATTGTTACCGTCATAAATCCGTTGCAGTGTCACCAACTATAATTTCTCCATCAGAGTTTTAGAATTTTTGATAAATTATGGATTATTCAATGCAACAACGTGTGTTTTTCTTGGAGATCTTCATTAGAACTGGTTCAGTAGAAGAAGTTCGGCGAGGATTTCGACGGCAGTTTGGTAGCAATAATAGGGGTAATGCGCCTATGGGCAAAAAACCTGGACGTAGAGGAACGGTTCGTACGCCTGCAAATATTGAACGAGTGAGTACTGCTTTCACAAGAAGTCTTAAGAGGTCTGCCAATCGGCAATCACTTGCTCTAGGAATATCTAAGGGAAGTCTTCACAGAATCGTTCATAATGATTTAAAATTTCATCCTTACAAATACCAAATAGCATAGCACCTTAGCAATCGAGATAAGGAAGCGAGATTAACACAATACACAATTTGTTAATGATCGACGAAGCAAATTTTTATTTGGATGGCGTTGTTAAGAAGCAGAATTTTAGATATTGGGGAGCTGAAAATCCTCGCGAATTGTTTACAAAAAATCTCCATAGTCCAAACGTTGTTGTTTGGTGTGGTGTAGGATCATTTGGTAGGGTGTTTATTTTTTTGAAGATGAAAATAGCCATTCTGTAACAGTCAATTCCGAGCGTTACACGTTTCTCATCCCAGAACTGACTAGACGGAGATTATTAAATAGTGTTTTGATATTACAACAGGATGGAGCAACAGCCCACACAGCCAGAAACACCATGAGAATTCTGCGAAAATTTTTAAACGACCGTATAATTTCTCGATTTGGAAATTTGCCTTGGCCCCCCAGGCCCCCCGATCTCACGGCACCCGATTTTTTCTGTGGGGGTATTGAATGAAAAGGTTTTTGCAAGTCGCCCTGTGACAATTGAAGAGCTAAAAGACCGCATTCGAGAAGAAATCACACGAATAGATGGAGATTTGCTTCGCCGGGTGATGCATCAGTTTGCATTTAAAATTGAAAGTTGTATTCAAGTTAATGGAGGGCATTTAGCAGACATGATTTTTAAAAGTTGAATAAATGTTTAAGTCAGTAATAAATCCCATATAATTAGCTGTACATTAGCGAAATAAAAGATTTTTTAGTCGACTTAGAATGATTTTATCCGAATAATAAAGTGGGTAGTTTAATATGGGGAACCCTGTATTTAGGAAACTGTTGTCATAGGTACGTTATTTTTATGCTGTTGGGGTTATATGGGGTGAATCAAAATTGCAATTATTCTGGGGACATGTTTCAAGCTTATTTAATACAGGGACACTAAAGAGTAAAGATACATTTCTAAAAGTATGATGTAAATCAAGTTACCGATAGTTTTTCTGAAATAGACAAACAAAACCAACTATCGAATCGCACCATGGAAGTTCAGTTACAACTATCAAGAATAATCTTGGAAGAGGGGAAGAAAAAAGATAGATTTTACAAAATAAGCAAGAACTCGTTAACGGTTACGTTTAGAACATATGTTTATATGGACTTTTCGACTCTGAATATGTTCTAGAATTCATACTTGAAATATTTCCGGTACGTTTTGCGTTTACTGTATATAATTTCAATGTTTATTTCGAGTCCTGCTTTAAATAATTCACAATACTCTTCTATGCGGGATATAAATTCATATTTTTCAGTTTATTAAGTCGAAATGCTCTCTACCAAAATCCATTTTGAGTTTATTTAGAAGGTTACTGGTACCTAAAAATATGAAGAGAAATATTAATAAGATGAAGTTTTCCTTCGGTGTATTTATTTTCTTGTGCAAAGTATAGGAAACAATAATACTTAAACCACGATATTTAGAACACCTAAATACGTATTCGGCTACTAAGCAGCCATCTTGAGTAAGAACTTGAATTAACGTAACTTAACTTGACTGATGAATGTCTCTGGCGATAAGTCCTTCACCAAGCCAACAAATGAAGTTCAATGTTGGACTTCAATCAATCGCAAATACCAAATATCGAATACCAATAATCGAATTGTTTTGAAAATATTAGCTTACAATTAATTGCATTTATTCATCTTATTTCACCAATTATAAACATATTTCATTATTATAATAATCGTAATATTCAATATTGTTTTTAGTATGAAATAACTAATATATTTTGTTTAATTCTTCTTTTTTTTCTACTTGTTTCTAGACCTTTGGTCTGTTTTACCGATGAGTCCTTCTTGATTGTTAATCCTCTTGGGATTGGGATGTGGATGTCCAACTATCGCACCATCTTTTTGGAGGCCTGCCTGGTAGTCTATAGCCAGATGGTCGGTTATTTATTATAATTTTAGGTAGCCTTCCATTGTCCATTCTTTGAACGTGTTCTCTCTGCTCCCTTCGATGCTTACTGTTCCACTTAGCTATTACTTCGTCTTCACGCGTGTCTCTTATTACGTTGTTCCTAACTCTGTCCTTCATAATTTTTCCTGTAATTGTTCGTAGTATTTTCATTTCGTTTGTTCTGTAGATGTCTTTGGGTTTCTTTGTGTCTGCCCGCTTTTCAACAGCGTCGGTCATCACTGCTCGGATGAATGATTTATAGATTCTGACTTTACTGTCTATCGTCATAAACTTGTTTCTCCAAATCACATCTTTCAAACTGCCCGAGATGGACGCGGCTGTTGTTTGTTGAAAAACTTCTTCTCGTATGTTGCCATAGCTGGGTATATCAATTTCTAAATATCTAAATTTCATTACTTGTTCAATTATTTTGTTTTCAACAACAATTCTACATCTTATGATTTCTTCTATGAGTACGGCATGGTCAGCATAGCATAATACTTCTATTTCATGCGTGCCCATCCTATATTCTCCTTGGAGTGTTTTTACTTCTCTAAATATTTCTTCCGTTATTAAATTGAGTAGCAGTAGGCTTAAGCTGTCCCCATGTCTTATACCACTTGCTATCTCGATTTCGTTTAAGGCCCTCATCAGTTTGTATTTTAGTTTTGTTATTTGTATTTAATTGTTGTTAGTTTACGTGGTACTTGGTTTATCTTCTAATATTTTAATCACGTCTTTCAACTGGACTCGGTCAAATACCTTAGTCAGGTCGATAAAGCACATGCATGCTGGCTTATTGAATTCTAACGCCTTCTCTTGGATCTGTCTCATTACGAATAGAGCGTCGGTCGTCAACCTATTTTTGCGGAAACCTTACTGTTCTTCACAGATGGGATTGTGTTCGTCAAGCTTTTTGTGGATTATACTAGTCAGGACCTTTAGCATTGATTATAAAAGTGTTATGCCTCTGTAATTGGAGGGGTCTGTTTTATTGCCTTTCTTGTAAATCGGTATTGTGACGCTTGTTTTCCATTCTTGAGGTATAATGCCGTGATCAATAATGTTTAAAAAAGTTTATTTGTCTGTAGTATTAGTTTGTCTCCTCCGTATTTTATCATTTCATCTGCAATGTTATCGGTTCCGGGTGCTTTCCTATTCTTTATTCTCTTAACCGCCTCCGTACTTCTCTTCTGTAATTGATGTTGTCTGTATTACTTCTTTTTCGGCTTCATTCTCATTTATTTCATACTCGTCGTCTATAGTGTATAGCTGCTTAGTTGCTTATATGCATTTAGATCTTTTCTCCTTCCTCTTATAAGTTTCAATATCTCTCTTTGCGCTCCATATAGATATCTTTCCATATCTTTGGTATATTTCTGTTAGTGATCTCTTTTTATTTCTTTAATTCGTCAGTTTGCAGCGTTGTTTACTTGTATATAGGATTCATAATTTTCATTAATTCTATTGCTTTTATACTTTAAGTAACTTTCTCTTTATCTGGAGTTTTTATTTCACTTGTGAACCACGGTTTATTTTTAGATGTGTTGTTGATGTGCACTGTTCTTTTGCCAAGTGCTTCTTCGTCTGCTTGACTAACATTGGTCTTTATCTTTTCCCATGCTGTTTCTACTGTATCTTCTTCTGTTATTGGGTGTGATGTTAACTATTGGCTTAATCTGTTTTCACATATTTTTGACTTTCGTCTGCAGAGATTCTATATCTAATTGTTGGGTAGTTTTCCGAGACTGTTGTTTCATAGCCGATACTATTAACCTTAATTTCCCTAGTACCATGTTATGGTCCGATCCAATGTTGGGGGTACATCCATTACTTGGGGGGAGTTATTGCTCTATTTGTAATTATATAATCGTATACGGAATGATGGTTTCTAGTATTTCTCCAAGTATATATGTGTTGCCACTTATGTTCAAAGAAGGTATTATTGCGATTTATTCGATATAATTTGCATAACTAACAGATTAATTTATCTTCTTAATTTATAACTGAATTCAATTAAATCAATACGCTAATAGTGAACTTCAAGTGGGATACTAAACAAATAACAATAGTTTTTTGACAAGCCTTTAAGTACAACTCCTACATTGAAGTTTACATAAGCATAGAGTATTAATGTCTTACACAGATTTTATTTGGAAATCAAGTCGTAATCTTGTTAACAGCGAACACAATATACTGTTTAATTCCTGTAATAAATTAGGATAATAAAACAATAGCGGGTATTAGAACCTGCTCCTAAATGGGCTAGTCAGAACTATACCGTTCCAGTTTATATGTACAAAACAAAGCGTACGAATATGATTTATCCCAGTATTTCGGTTGAAATTTCCCACACGCAAAGTAAGTGTCTTTCGTTAGGCATACAGAACGAACAGCAACCAAGAGCACTGCAGCTAGAAAAGGTTACGAAAAATGGTATGATAGATGGGAATACGGTTGAAAATAGAGATCTATAACGCACATTAGGAAACGACCGCCTTTTGTAATTAGTGTCCCCCCTGTGGGAGGCACGCCCGTTTGTTAGAAAACAATGTGATCACTTTGTTGAAACAATCACGCGAGGCGATTGCTATGATTGTATCACCTGAAATCTTTATTATGCCGTATGTAATCTCGGAGGTGACACCGTGTAAGCATGTTTAACTAGGAATATCCAAAGGGAATTTGTAACAATTACAGGTGATTTGTGATACAATTCCAAATTGCCATCGGCTTTAGATATATCAGTGTTACTTGTATAATAACATGAACTTAATATTAAACATGTCGACTGTATTATATCTTATTATTATTTTAAATTATGCTCGGTCGTTGTATCGAATATTCGTATTGGGAATTGCTACGAACTCAAATTTTTTAGGCCAGAAAAGCCTTCAGGAAATAAAAGTGTGAAAACGCGATAAATCCTTCCCATTTATTATTTATTAGACGGATATAGAGTACAATTATACACACACCTTGCTTGTGAACATAAAATATAGGAATCGTAATAGCGGATTATGTAAAAAAGAAAATATGTCATAAAGTAAATTGTTTAGAAACGTTGTTCAATACCTTCTACCACTGTTACATTGAAATCAAAAGTCTGCTTTAATAATATTAAATAAATTAGGTATTAGGAACTTTAAAACAAAACTAAAGTTTCTTAAAAAATATCAAGCAATACTTTATATATATATCGATATTGTAACTAAGTATTTTGAAAACGCTGAAGCGCAAAATAATGTTCTCCTGCAGCTCCATGTATTATGAGTTGATTATAATTGACATGTTTAGAAGCTATACATATACTACAAATCCTTCCTCAGGAGTTTTCATAAAAAATAACATGCAAGCAATATTATACAGTGCGGTCCATAAGTAACGGATAAATTCATTTTCTACGTAATTTACAATTTATGAGTAAAATCCTGAACACATCGATTGTTAATTTTAAAATGACATTTTTAAGCATAATTTTATACCTCCCCTTCAACCCCCTTTGGAGTGACAGCAACCCCTTTAAAAGTTTTAAATAGAACGAGGGTGTGTGTGATAGCTCATTTGAAAGGGTTTTTAATTCTCTATCCAGCAATATAAGGTTTATGGAATTTTGTATATCCACCATCGAGAAAATTAAATTTGAAAATTTTAAAATGTATTTAAAATGTATACAATCAAATATATCCTAAACTATGAAATCAATCAATTTTAAAAGAATTTCAGCAACGCCTCCATTATTGTTAAGAAGCAACGGGCGCCCAGTTTGATTTAAAATGTTTAATGTTCTTTTTACTTAGTGACATCAAAAATGTAATATGTTTCAAAAAAATTTAAAGAAATTCAAAAAACCTTATATTGCTGGATAGAGAATTAAAAACCCTTTCAAATGAGCTATCACACGCACCCTCGTTCCATTTAAAAATTTTAAAGGGGTTGCTGTCACTCCAAGGGGGTTGAAGGGGGAGGTTTAAAATTATGCTTAAAAAATGTCATTTTAGAATTAAAAATCGACGTGTTTCAGGATTTTACTCATAAATTGTAAATTACGTAGAAAATGATTTATCCGTTACTTATGGACCGCACAGTATATTCTAACCGCAGTCTATACATTTTTACAATTGATTTAATACTTTTCGTAATTTCAAATTGAGAAATAGATAAAGGAAAATAGGAGAACAAAAACTGATAAACACATTGTTAATGTTTGTTCATGTTGTAGCAATAGCCACGACTTTTCGAAAATATTTCCAAATTTTTAAATTTGATTTCTATTGTAAAAATGCTGTAATATTAGGGTGCTACATGACTTGCTCGCCACCACTTGCTCGCCGCCGTTTGCTCCTCGCCACCGATTGCTCGATTGCCGATTGCTGGCTGGGAAAGATGCTCGCCAGGACATTTGCTCGCCATCGATTTGCTCGACAGCCAACTTGATTACAGTACTAAGTACAATTGCACCAATGCAGGAAAATTAGTTAATATCCTGTTACATAATTAAAACCTTTACTTTGATTTTCAAATGCCATATGTATAGAGCGAGTATAATCAATTTTTAAAGTACATTTTGATATTTTAAGGAAATATTCGTTTATGGAAGTGGTCTGAGTGGATAACTGTGTATTAAATTTTAGGAAACCTAAAATGCTGTTTCTGTATCAATAATGCAATATTAACGATGTTTTGAGAAATTATTAGTTGAAAATAATTTTAAAATATAAATATTACCCTGTATGAATTCAAATAAATAGAACAGGCAACCCTGCTGTGACTGTCAACATTCCTTAGAGGAACAGCACATTATACTAAATGCCTACAAATAATATTTTATTCTAAGAATAAATTGCTTGTCGAGTATCTGTCCAAAAAGCAATCGGCGTTTCGAGTAAATAGTTGTCACGCGTAGAGACTCGCGAAATAACAGCAGGTGAGCAAATGGTAGGCGAGCAAACGGGGGCGGGCAAACAATGGCGAGCTAGTTGGCGGACACCTATATTTGACATCTGATGTCTGCAATCTCGCATAACATTAAGACTGAATAACTGTTAGTTTCTGTGTAGCACGTCAATAGTGTTTCTGTCGGTCATCATGGAGCAACAAGTGAATATTTCTTTTTGCTCTAAATTAGAAAAAACTCTAACAGCAATTTATGAAATATTGAAAAATGTGTACGATGATAAAAACTTAAGTCGCACTGTTTTATTTGAACGGTTAGGACGTTTCAAAGATAGAAGAATGCAGATTCGATTAATAAAATTATGAAAGAAGATCGTGGAATGATTCTCTGAGTGATGGCAGATTAACTGAACATCGTCAAGGCGATTCTTAGATACATTTTACATGAAGAGTTGTGCAAATATTGTCCCGCATACTCTTACGAATGAGCAGCCTTCGTTCAGACTAGTTCCGACGATGTAAATTTTTTTAATTGCTTTTTTCACTGGTGATGTCTCATACCATTTTTCGACAAAACGCCAGAACATGCAGTGGATTAGAAAATCATTAACAAGACTCTACAAGTTCCATTTTTAAAATCCCGAAGCAAAATTGTGCTGATTACTTTCCCGACAAATAGGTTACGATACATGAATAATTTGTGCCTGAAGGACAAACACTGAATATTGCACTACGTTGAAGTGATTAATTGACTACTGTAACCTATTTCTGCAATGCGACCGCAATTTTTAGAAGAAGGAATGTGATTCTTGTTGACATGACAGTGTATTCTGCACTGAATCGGAAATCATTTCTCATGAAACATGGCGTTATTGCAGTCAATCACCTATCCTGTTCACCTCATTTGGCGTCAACAGATTTGTTCTCTTTTCTAAAGTGCAAACCGTACTCAAAAGGAAACGATTCCAGGATGTAGATATTATTCAGAAAAATATAACCGGCGAAATAAAAACTGTTTCTTTGCCGGCTGTTTGGAATACCTTTTAAAACGTTGCAAGAAGCGGCGATTAATTTGACGAAATATCAAATATTTTTCGTGATACTTAAATTGTGTGTCTTTTTATTGCCCCAATCCGGGAATTACATTGCCAACCCTCAGATGTTAGAAATTGTTTTTCAAGCAAAGTATTTTAGTTTTTAGTTTAAGTTTATTGCAAAAATTCTATTATGATTTTGGTTTGAAAATATTTAGTTTCTTAATTATGCGTGCTTGCGCCGTTTTCTGTATTAAACAGTGTTAGAAGTATAAGGTACGATGAAATTTCAAACTTCTTAAAGTGTAACACATTAGTAATCAATAATGTAAAATTGATAATGCATTTTTCTATGAAATACGAACAAATCAAAATCTATCACCACTAATAGTTCTTAAATTAGCGAACTAACTACAAAATCGTATTAAACCTTCTTAACCATTTTAGGTACACCCTGTATATGACTAATAATTATAGTTGCATTAGTTACCCACAAGATCCTGTCAGTCCTGTTACTAAAAAAAAATCATGGCATTTACACGTATTTCGACACAATTAAAGGTTTTGACAATAGGGCAAAAAAAATTGTTGTCCATATTTTTAATTTTATAATATATTTCCATGGTACACGATTCTGGAAACATATTGTTTAATAATTTATTTTGGATTGCATTTGCAGCATTTATTTGAACCAATTATATAATTTTGAATAATTATATATAACTTATAGTTAAAAAATTTAAGGTTTTTGACTTCTACTGTAAGGTCTTTATAATCTAAATTAGAAAAGCATTAAATGTAATACAGACACGAACACCAAAAATGATCAGTCTTAGCATCAATTAGACATCTATTTAAAAACAAGAAATTTCTTCTATAGCAGCGTCAGTCACCGTAGCAGTACATTGGAAGCAGCCCTTTTATTGATGATAAAGACTAAAAACCTTCAGAAAGGTTTGGATTTACTTTCTGAACATAACAGTTATTATTGATATTACTGTAGTACGAGGCTTGTTCAACTGAAACCCATCTTTGATCAACTTAGCCTTGAAAACATATGCAATAATTCAAATGACGTTTGTTAATGTTAGTAATGTTTATAAGCAACACATTAATACGTTTCTGACAATTGAATTTGATTCCGACTTTTAAAACTTCGATTTTGAAATGGCGTTTGTTGTTGAAAATCCGTCCTAGTTTGATCAGTAAGCGGTCCTACAATTGTTATGCGCTGAGGGTGTGCGCCATTGCAGATTTATATGCAAGTGCCAGCAGCGTATGGAAATGCATGTATTGCGTACCCAACTGTGAGGGAATGGCGCCGAAAATGTAAGAATGGAAAAGAGGGGCTATGGATGAATCGCGCAAGTGAAGAGTTCAGTCGCAATCAGCCGCTGAAGTGCATGTTCGGGTTTGACGGTCGGTTTTTAAACAATTTCAACAATTGTGAATTCACATTTTTAGCTGTAATATTTAATGATATTTTCTCTCTCACTGACATATTATTTGATGTTCTTCAAAAGAAATCATAGTAATTTTTGTGTTACAAAAATAAATAAAGCTATTGAACTATTAAACAGGAAAAGGAATGACGATTTCTTTGATATACTCTTCGAAAAGACTAAGGAAATAGAAATATCACAAATCAATATTTCTAAGCGCCCTAAGCAGGTATATGCTAGCCTTACAAATAATGACATTAGAAGAAAATATAGAATTTTGTTATATGAAGTACTGGATCGCATTGTAATGGAAATGGAAGTAAGGTTTCAAGACTGCGATAAGTTACAATTCATGTCTTTGGCTGATACTATGAAATTCGAACAATATGATTCGCGTTTTCCATCTAAAGCATTTGAAAGTTTTGGTCAATTTTATAGCAAAATATTTACAAAAAGTCAACGTCTTAAAATGAATTAAATGTTCTTTATGCCGATGAAAGTTACCCCAATCTACAAATTGTTTTGCCTCACATTAACTATTCCGTCGACAAGTGCATCTGTGGAAAGAAGTTTTTCTTGCTTTAAACGAATAAAAACGTACTTAAGAAATGCAGTATCTCAGGATACGCTTCCTTCTTTGGCAAATATTTCATTTCAAAATTATATTTTTTCAATTGTTATTATTAGGGTTATTATAATAGCACTTCACCTATTGTTTTACCCGCGAACCGCCATTGATATGTAGTTTAAAGCTAAGTAATCTGACGCATTTTGTCTTCATATTTCTATATATTCATTTCTCATACCATCAGTATTATTATGAGCTGATATACTTAAGGACCTATTATTTTACGTTCATCTTGCTAAAAGCATTACATTGATGTATTTGTTTAATATTGCTTACAGAATTTCCAAATTTCCGGATATGTGAATCCAATATAATCAAAAACTAAACATCGTAAGGTAATAAAGAGCTATTTTTATCTGCAGTAACGATTCCTTTTATCGCCCTTTTATATTAAGCCCTGTAGATTGAATAAGTTTCTTATTAGACCATCCTTTGGCAACTAAGCGATAAATATTAGAACACAGTTTTAGATCAAATGCAAACCACAAATTTTAGGCGCTGCCGTTAAAGACCAATGTGGCATTATTCCTGGCAGGTGAAAATATAGCTGACTCATTCGTATTTGCGTGTATAGAACAAGTTAACATTTAAAATTTAGCATTAATGTGTTATATATTGGCCACATCAAGTTTAGTAAAATATGAATTCGTAAAAGGCTTTATTGTAAATCAAATTTGAAGTTTAACATTTGAACGTTACCGTAATCTGCCATATGCAGGTATTGTCCTTGAAAATACAAACATCAGACAAAATCAACACCGATTTCAGTAACGCATTCGAAAATACATTTATTTACTAATGTAGAATAAAGTAAGCAAATAATAAGGGCGTACCCGCGTCTTATACCGTGAGAAATCAAGCGCGATGTAAATATTATTGATGGTCAGGTATATCTGGGAATTTTAAATTGCGTATCTTGGACTTTTAAAAAGTTCGCAACAATCTTGTCGCCTCATATTGTGCAAGTACATATTTGATTTAAATATCGATAGCATATACTTCAACCTGCACTGCAAATACAAATGAGAAACGAGAAAACAGTCTTTGGAAATTTCCCAAAAAGCCGTATAGAATTTCTATAACATTTTTGAAAACGTTTATAAAAAATTACATAAAATAATTGGTTTTGTTCCAAGCCGCTGGAACAACTTCTCATACAGCTAATTAATTGTAATTTTACAATTCATATTTATAATAATAATATTAAAAATAAAATAAATAGTCGTAGCATCTGATAATAAGGGGTATCAGAAATAGGTACAACAATAGATATTGAAACCAGTAACAGATTGGCTCAAGTAGAATTCAATGGTGCTATTCACTTTAATACTTTTTTTTTTTGAATTACAAAATAAAATAAAATTTTGTTTGAGAACTGCTGATGATACATAGAGAATGCATTTAAGCTGTAGAAGGTTATTACCTAATTGTAAAGTAAATCCAAAGTGGCAAACACGTAAAAACTTGTCTGGCTTGTGATAACAACAACAGACTGAATAGAAATTACTGACCTACCTAATAGTATTGGTTTATGGCAAGTAATAAAAATTTTTTGCACTTCTATATTACTCTCCTTTGCATAACATGTCTTTGAACTCAAATTTTTGTTATTATCCTGCGGTATTCAAACAATTTTGGGTCAAATTTTCAATTATTATTTTCTCTTTGTCTTAAGGGTTCCATTGCCAAAGAAATGTTTTTTTCTAGTTTGTATATATTGTAATCTACCACCGGATTTAATATTTGTAGCATGCTGAATATAATTTGTGTTAGGTATTTGTCTGAAAAGCATAATCATAGAGTTTTGTAATTACGAGAAGCATTTACAAAATGCTGGGAAAGAAGTACAGATGATATTACTAGTTCTGAAATTACTAATCTTAGAAACAGTTCTACTGGCCCATGACCTAGTCATACTGCCAACTAGTTAAGTGTGTTCAGTTTTTGAACTAAAAGCATTTGTTAGTCTACGACGATGGTATTTCAATTATTATCCCTAACCCTCGGGGGAACCTGTAACCCATAGAAGGCGCGTTCCCAGGTCCGCCACTTGGAAAAGCCTCGTAGATATGCTGGGCAGGAGGGAAATAAAATGCCTCCCGCAGACCAACAGGTAGCAGCGTCTGTACCCAGAATGGGCGGCTGTAAACAGCGTCTGTTTTCCCAGGTTAAGGTCGGCTGAATAGAAACTCGCCAACACGTTTGGTCAATATGGCGAGAAAGGCCAAACACCCCCTAATATGATATGATTATGAACGTATAACAATTACAAATACCCTCAGTCCCCGGTGGATTGGAAGCTAGTCGTTAAGGAAGCGGTGAAGGTATTTGAAAATGATAGGGTGCTAAGCAAAATAGCTGGCGTAGGATTTATGATAAATAAAAAATTCGCTAAGAATATAAGAGAGATACAAGGAATATCACCTAAGGTAGCATACATAACAATGCAGATGACCAATAGATATCAACTGAATATTATTCAAGTGTATACCCCCACCTCAGAACGAGACGATGAAGAGATGTGATGAAGGCCATAGAAAATAACATGGTACATCACTATTTCATCATCGGAGACCTAAGGTAGGGGAAAAGGAAAGTAACGAAATTTCAGCTGGAAAATTCGGAATACACATAAATGACAGAAACAATAGAGGAAACATGCTAGTCAACTACGCAAGAATAAAAGATTATTTATAATGAACACTTATGTAAAAACAAAACCAGCCGAAAATGGACATGGATAAGTCCCAATGGACAAACAAAGAACTAAATAGATTTTATAATAGCATCACATAAGCATTTAATCACAGACGTATCAGTAGTAAAGCAATTCCCAACCGGCAGCGATCACAGACTAGTTAGAGGAAAAATACAAATCAACACTAGAAACGGAAAAAGAATATTAATAGAAAGATAGACAGAAAGATTCAGCAGAATATCAGACAGAATTAAGTAGGAACCTGTGGTGCAGTAGAATCAAGGAACCAGATACATTCGATATGATGAATGAAAAAGTGAAAAATGCCATGCTACGCGCAGGAACCAAAATAACAAATAGCCTAAATAAAAAAAAGTAGTGAAACAATCAAGATGATAAAGAAAAGAAGTGAATTAGTTAGAAAAGGAAAAAGAACGACGATTGAATACACCGAATTAAATAATACAATAAGAAAGCGAGTAAGGCATGACATATTGAAATACAATGGCAATATAATAATAAAAGCAATCGAAGAAAACAAAAGTCAGAAGATACTAAGAAGACCACTAAAAAATGACATAAAGATAATTAATCAGTTACAAAAGAAAGATGGTATACTACGACGTCGTGCCGACAAGAAATACTAAACACAACCAACGAATTCTATGAAACTCTCTATAGCTCCAAAGTAGAAAAACTACAAGTTGAAGACGGGAAAATTCAAACTATAATTAACGTGGGATCAGAACATATCCCTCAGATAGAGGTAGAGGAAACCAGAAAGGTCATTACAGAAATTAAAAATAACAGAGCACCTGGAGTAGATGGAATCATTCCCGAATTAATAAGAAAAGGAGGCAATATATTACATAAAAATCTAAAAATACTACTTAAGAATTGCATTCAAGAAAAGAAAATACCAAAATAATGGAATAATGCTATAAAAGTTTTACTATTAGTTTCAATTTTAATTATAACAAACAACCTAAGGAATAAGATGGACTTTTACCAATCAACGGAACAGACGGGTTTCTGAAAAAAATAGAGCACTCTCGATCACATGCAACCAATACGAAATGTCATAGAAAAAACGCAGGAATATAATCTAGACCTACATTTGGCATTTGTAGATTATAATAAAGTTTTTGATTCGTTAGAAAACTGCAGAATAAATTCAACGTACATAGAATGAATTACCAATATATATGAAAAAGCTACTAGTAGTATCAAATTGCACGAGAAGACAAAACAAATAAAACTGAATAGAGGAATAAGACAAGAGGATACGGTATCCCCAAAGTTATTTACACTGATCACAGAGGGCATATTTAAGAAACCACAATGGAAAAATCGTGGAATCAATATAGATGAAGAAAAATTAAGTAATCTTAGATATGCTGATAATGTGGAGCTAATATCTGACAATCCTAACGATCTAAAGAAAATACTGCATGAATTAAAAGAAAACTCGAAAGAAATTGGCCTAACCATAAATATGCAAAAAACAAAAATAATGAGACAAACACATAATAATGTGGGACAAATCGATAATATAATATTTGAGACGAAGTAATAGAAGAAGCTGACCATTATATATACTTGGGCAAACAATAAAAATTGACAAGATAATACAAGAACCAATCTGCAAAGACGAATAAGAATGGCATGGACCGCGTTTGGTAAATTAGGTCATATATTAAGAAATAAAAATAGAAACATCACAATCGCCATGAAAGTAAAAGTTCTAGAACAATGAGTTATACCAGTGCTGATATATGGAGTAGAGACGTGGACATTTGCGAAGAAAACGATCCACAAATGATAAGTTACAAAGTGCCACATGGAAAGGACTATACTAAACATTACCTTGAAAGATAAAAAACCGACACAAAACGAAGATAAAAGATGTGGTTGAAATGGTAGCAAGAACAAAGTGGCGCTGGGCCGGTCATATTGCTCGAATGGGGGAAAGGTGGACGTAGAAAATGACTGAATGGAGACCGATGATTGGAAAAACTATACTATACTATAACTAGATGGTACGACGACATTAGGAAAAGAGCAAGTAGAAGATGTATAACAACGGCACAGGATAGAAGTAAATGGACGGAATTCGGGATGCATGCATGCGTTCAACATGCTGAATAAAGAAGAATATTCCTAACATAGAAGGCATTGACCGACAAACGAATAACTTCTTTCCACGAAACGTTAATTATTGACATTAATATATGCCAAGTTGCGCATGCCTATCGTCTTGTTTACAAAAGTTATACATTTAATATTACTGTGGTGCTGGTGATATTGTTGAAATGGAAAAATTCGAGCGACAAGGATTGTTACCTTTTTAAGAAGGGTATTATCACTACAGGAAATGTATAACGACCTGTTTGGAAGGTTGGATGATTCTATCCCGTCATATCAAGTAATTAAGAATTGTTGTCGGGATTTCATATTAGGAAGGAAATCGTGTCAACATGCACCTGGTGCTGGACCACCGAAAACTGTTGTCTTTCAAAAAAATATTGGTGTGGTCCATGATATCGTACTGAGTGATCGGAAAATTATGGTCAAATATATTGTTGAGACATATGGATTTTCCGTTGTAAGCGACGAGAAAATTTTCCACGAGGAATTCCGAAAATGTCGTCACCTGATCAGAAGCGGGCCAGATTTTTCACTGCTGCGAGCAATTTGATATTAATGGACAAGAATTTGGATGCATTTTTAGAAAGTTATGTAACTGTAGATGAAACCTGGGTTCCCTACTTTGATCCTGAGTCAGAACGACAGAATATGGAATGGCGGCATCGTGGTTTCCCGCCCCCACCAAAGTTTCGTGTATATACATAAGGTAGTGGCAACAGTGTTTTGGGATTCTGAGGGAGTTCTTCTTCTTGATTATTTACCACGTCAAACAATAACGGGAGACTATTACACAATACTCATACCAAAATATCGTCAGGCTATAAAGCAATAAAGGCGTTTTAATTGAAACGCGGCGTTCTGTTCCACCAAGACAACGCTTTCGCTCACAAGAGCTGTGTTTCTATGGCTGTTATCCACAATGTTGGATTTGAAAATTTAATACAACCCCCATATTCGTCAGGTCTAGCCTCCAGTGACTTTCACCGTTCCCCAAATTGAAAGAACGTCTTCGGGGAACTCATTTTTCGGACGATAAAGAGGTGATGGCTGCTGTGAATGAAGCGGTTTGTAGTGCAGGACAACGAGTTTTTTTTTTCTAAAGGTATTCAAGCTCTGCACCACCGTTACACTAAGTGTGTTAACATCTTAGGGGATGATGTTAGAAATAAAGTTGTTTCAAAGTCTAAGTCATTTGCATCTATGTCAGGGATAATGCATGATGAACCGCCCTTGTATACAGCAATGAAAAAATGTAATGTCATGCTGTATAAATATCTTACTAAAAAAGGGTTGGTTTAGAATTCTTCTACGTGTTATATATTCTCATACTCTTCCAAACTTCTTTGGTTTTGCTCTGCCATACCAGTTTAAACTTGCCGTCTACTTAAGAGCATTATCCCATCATTGGCATAGTCTTCCTTCTTCTTCTTTCTCCCCAGAGTCTCCATCGTAATATCTTCTAGCTCCATGTGTTTAAATTCTTAGCTTCGTGCCCACCCCCCCTCCTTCAATTCCATTTTATCCTCTTTGATATGTCATCCAATTCAATACGATCACGAAACCAACAGTTAGTTTCGTAATTTTCTAGTGAGATACCTAACATCCTTCTTTGTACAGCTCTTTGATGTATTTCTATTTTAATTATTTAGTCCGGTTCTGTGATTTATTTTAAGTTTTGTTTTTATTTGCCTATTGTAATAATTTGTTAGCTTTTGAGTTTTTACCAGCGACGTTTGAGATCTTCATCATTTCAGTAAAGTTAAGCTCTAGGCTATAGAGTGTTCAGATACAATCCAGAGTAGTACAAGAGTGCTTCAGAACACTGGTGACACTGACAGAGCACAACAGAGCAAGTCTGCAGTGGCTGCTGGCCATTGGCAAAAATCGGAGAACAACCTCTAGCCGGTGCCAAACCCATTTGCCAGATCTTATATTAAACTGCAGAGGGGGTAGTGAAAGATTTACTACACAAACGACATTGTGCCTACTGTAGGGTTTTAACTGTACACACACATTCACAAAAGCTGATAAACGGTCCCTGCAGAACTTAAACGAAAAAGTACTGCAACTAAGCAGGACGCAACAAAAACTGATACCAAGAGTGCTGATGAAACACTGTAGTCTCAGACGGCACCTCAACCTAATCGAGGTGGCAGAAGACTACATCTACGAAATGTGTGAGAAGAAAGATAAAACCTCAACATAGATTTTATGTGAATGTCTGGATTTAGGAGAGAAAATATATCGACACTTTAGGGTACAATTTCCTGATCCTGAAGAAATAGCACATGCAGTATTAACATTATCCTGAATAGTAGGGTTACGAGCTAGACTGATAGGGTGAAAAGTAGCAGTTGGAGCATAATAGGCTTCCGTACAGAGATTAGAATCATTCCCATAGTGATATAAACCCAGTTTATTCTCTTAAATGTTAATACTGCGCGAACTATTGAATTCAAGAGTGGCCGTGAAAGACGATAATCACAACGTACGTCCAAGAAGTGCAACACCAGTAATAATTGCAAAACACCATGATATTAGTTCATAGAATGGTCCATAAAAGGTTTCGAAAACGGCTATGATTGTAGGTAGTGATGGGCGTATGTCGAGAGAAATCATTCGAACAATTTCGATTATGCATATATTTCGAGATTTCTCGAAATGCGAGTAATTCATTCGATTGATAAAAACTTGTCGAATACGTTCCTAGTGACGCACGCATCTCGAATAAAACAATACGAAATATTCGATTATGCATGCATCACCGAGATGCTAATAATTCATTCGAATGAGAAAACCTTCTGGGATTACTTTTGTTCCGTTGTTTGGCAGATAATCGTAATATCGTTTGTGTCGGTATATAATTTGAATAGTATCCGAATGAATTTGGAATTCTAGAAGATACTTAAAGATAAACTACAAAGTAACATATTTATTTGACTTGTCTTGTATGATGGGGTCACATGTGCAGCTGAGTTAGCAAAATAAGTTTTTATAATTTGGAACCAGGCAGGCTTCAGTAACGATTATTTATTTCGCTTTTTCCATACTTAAATTAAAAAATATTAAATGTATAATCTTTTAAATTAATTGTTATTGAATTAAATACATTATTGTTACAAACTAGATAAATAAATAAAATAATTTCAACAATATATGTCACTATTTAAAAATATCAAATAAACCAATTTTTTGATCTTAACCAACTACTATCATTTATAATCTGTCCGGGTTTTCACATTACCTTTCCATTTAAAAACTTTAGTTACTAAATTGGTTGTCATGATAACACTTATAAGGTTATAAACTATTAATTAATTATATTAAAACAATTAGAAATATCGTTAATTTTTAATATCTTATAATATAACAGAGAAAACCGTAAAACGGCATTTTTACAATCCGGTTAATCTTCCAATGAGACAACATTTAAATAAATACGAAACAAAATCTAGTCGAAAACCGAAAAAACAATTCGAGACGAGAGCGGGAATGTCGGGGAGTCATCATTCGAAAGGCAGAATTATCGATTATTAAAATCATTCGATTATGCCCATCCCTGTTTGCAGGAATCTTAGGTAAACGTTCATTTTAAATGACAACTGAGTAATTAAGTATGAAAATGATATCTGTAAGGTAGGTGTCGCTTTTTCTAACAATTAATTAAAAATTACAGAATATTCCTGAAAAAGGCCAGGTTAACAACAGAAAAGTAATGTTTTATTCGTCCAATGCACATTCTCATACAAGTTTCGTTTACACAGCAAAATTCAACGAATTGATAGAGGATTTGCTGCCATATCCACAACAATCATAACCATCAAAACAGTTCTTTGCCACCAAAGAAGACAATCTTTGTAAAAACTGCTAGGAAGATAACGTCTAATTAAAATTATTAGTGAAAATCATCAAGTTGGCAAAGAAAGAAGTAATTTTTCATTAGGTTAATGGTCATGCCGATGCTAAGGTCGTTTCCAATTCAAAACACAACGAATAAAAGTATAATGACCTACCACGTCGGCATTATTCAATAAGATTAATAACAAAGCAACTGAAACATTACGATTCTCTGCCACCAAAAAGACCTGTAAAATCTGCTGGAAAGATAACATCTAAATAAAATTATTGTGTGAAAACATCAAGTAGATAACAAAATAAGTAAATAATAAAATAATTCACATACCTATACAAACGTCATTTTCATCGCAAAACCCAGCGAACTGCAATATGATTTGCTACCACATCGCCTCTATTCAACAAGAATAATAACAAAACCATCACGTTTCTCTGCCACCAAGAAAGACAATGTCTCCAAAATCTGCTGAAAAGGTAATGCCCAATTAAAATTGGAAATTATTGAAAAAAAAATCAACGTAGGTTTATTCACCACGACTAGGCGGGCCCGTATAGGGGTCAGTCGGATTCCGCACCGAAACTCTAAGCCTACTTCAGCCAGTAATGGGAATGTAAGGATAGGAAAGACCAGATAAATTGGATAATGGAATTTCATGGATGATACTGTCTTAGCCTTTACCTGGGTGACCCTAGAAAACCAAGAAAAACCTGAGTCAGGACAGACGGCCAGGGGGTTTCAACCCAGGACCTCCCGAATCATCATCACCATCATCTGACATGGAGCTGACTCGAGGGTCGATCTTGGATACGCCAGGCCCACCCCATGCCAGTAGGTGGGTAGGAATTTACGGGATAGGGTGGGATCGGGTGGGGCATTGCAGAACGTTAGCATGTCTGCAATGCGTACCGCAAGACACCGCTGCTGCAACACCAGGTAGTTAGTAAACTACGCATCAATGGGGTTGTTGAATACGTAACCGAAACCGTTATGCGATTATGCATTTGAGCCTAATAAACTTTGATTTCAAAGTTTCACATTGTTCTTATTTCACATCTATCTATTGTTCTAAGGTTACTGATTGCACATCTCTTAGGTTCTTAATAACGAATATCCTACTTAATATTTACTCCCAAACTTAGTTTAACTGTCCGTTATGCGATTAGGCATTTGACCCTAATAAACTTTGGTATGAAAGTTTCACATTGTTCTTATTTCACATCTATCTATTGTTCTAAGGTTACTGATTGCACATCTCTTAGGTTCCTAATAACGAATATCCTACTTAATATTTACTCCCAAACTTATAGTTTAACTGTCCGTTATGCGATTAAGCATTTGACCCTAATAAACTTTGGTATGAAAGTTTCACATTGTTCTTATTTCACATCTATCTATTGTTCTAAGGTTACTGATTGCACATCTCTTAGGTTCCTAATAACGAATATCCTACTTAATATTTACTCCCAAACTTATAGTTTAACTGTCCGTTATGCGATTAAGCATTTGACCCTAATAAACTTTGGTATGAAAGTTTCACATTGTTCTTATTTCACATCTATCTATTGTTCTAAGGTTACTGATTGCACATCTCTTAGGTTCCTAATAACGAATATCCTACTTAATATTTACTCCCAAACTTATAGTTTAACTGTCCGTTATGCGATTAAGCATTTGACCCTAATAAACTTTGGTATGAAAGTTTCACATTGTTCTTATTTCACATCTATCTATTGTTCTACGGTTACTGATTGCACATCTCTTAGCTTCCTAATAACGAATATCCTACTTAATATTTACTCCCAACCTTAGTTTAACTGTCCGTTATGCGATTAGGCATTTCCCTAATAAACTTTGGTATGAAAGTTTCACATTGTTCTTTTTTCACATCTATCTATTGTTCTACGGTTACTGATTGCACATCTCTTAGCTTCCTAATAACGAATATCCTACTTAATATTTACTCCCAAACTTAGTTTAACTGTCCGTTATGCGATTAGGCATTTGACCCTAATAAACTTTGGTATGAAAGTTTCACATTGTTCTTATTTCACATCTATCTATTGTTCTAAGGTTACTGATTGCACATCTTTTAGGTTCCTAATAACGAATATCCTACTTAATATTTACTCCCAAACTAACTTAGTTTAACTGTCCGTTATGCGATTAGGCATTTGAGCCTAATAAACGTTAGTATCAAAATTTCACATTGTTCTTATTTCACTTCTATCTAGTGTTCTAAAGTTCCTGATGACTAATAACCTGCTGTATATGTTAAGGTCACTAGTATAAGAAATACACATATAGCATGAGTAAGCAAAAATGTCATATTGTGTGAATTACATGTATTCATGTACCAGTGTTAAAAATGTATTAAAGTTATGTTCCAAGTAAAACAGTGTCTTTACTCGATACGTAAAAGTCAACACAGCATATTTTGGCGACGAGGATTATTGAACTAAGTCTTGGGAGCGCTAATTTCGTGCGGTAAGAAGAATTCAACAAACTAAC
>JABXWE010014070.1:0-10054 GCA_014611495.1 Limonius californicus
TGGTGATGACTAAAGATATGCCAAATTACTAAATTATTAATTGTAGGAGCAGTGGCGTGCGGTCCATGGATGCAAGGGAAGCAATGCATCCCCTAAAATTTCCAGCTAGCAGTTAAATGTATATATTTTAAGTGAATTTCCAAGTTTTGCTTTCGAATTTCTACAACTTCTCAAAATACTGTAAAATTGTATAAAGTACCATACGGATGCACTTGTGTACGCTGAATGCAAGGCTTATCAGCGTTCCCCCGGCGCACTGCGCCGAGCGGCCCAAGGTGACGGTGCGAGTGGATGCAATTCAATTAATGAATCCGCCTTATTAGGCCTACGCTGCCTGCAGTAAACTGCTGCCGACAAGAATAGGCGACGCGATGCACTGGATGCACGATACACATACACTGTATGTGTGTATGTGTATGTGTATCGTGACTGGATGCAATATGAAAATTGAATCCAGCAGTTCTCTGAGCGACTGCCACAGTCCAGCGTCGCTAAGGGCTTCGTTTCGCTAATATCTACTTCTGCAAAGCCACGTTTCGAGATATAAGTTATTGAATAGGTAATAACTTTCCTGATGCGGGTACGTGCGCTATAAATAATTAGCGTTAGGCATTCAATCGAGAAAGTTTTTATTTTGTTTTTACTTTAGTTTTTCGGCCGGGCTTATGCTTATTTTAAGGCCAAAAATAGTTCAAGAAATATACCAAAATTTGCATTCTAGGCCGTTTTTCAAAAAAATGACCGGACCGCCCCCCTTTCTACTGACCAGACTGACCCAGACCCCGCGTATATCCCCATTTGATAATTTCCTAATACAAATGCATCCCTCACTTCAAAAGCCACCGCACGCCACTGTGTAGGAGCCAATTTTCAGTCAGATTGTGTTTCCATCATAACAAACTGCGATTTTCTTTTGTTTCAAGCAAGATTGGCAATATCAGTAGAGCCGCCGATGGAAAATATTATTTTTCACTATGTTCTCATTGAGATCCCACGATAAAACTTTCCACAATTATGAAGGGTTACAGTCGGCAAACACACAATTTTTTTATCAAAATTAATTACACCGATTTTTGCTAAATTAAAAAAACGTTTCTAACCAAGTACCTAGGCGTATGTTTTGTATAAAAATAACAAACAAACTTGGGCAAGTAATATATCAAATGAAAGCACATTTCATTTACTTTAAAATAATGTATATATCATCATTTAAACAATTATCGCAAAATATGTAGATTTATTGAAAATAAAAACTACACGTTTATGGGGGAAAATTGCTCGAAATTTGACAGCCTATATCTTCGAAGCTCTTAATATTTCAAGCCCCAAAATTTGTACTTTTACATGTCTCCATATACTGACACATATCAGTTAATTTCATTAAAATCGGTGATGTGAAGGTTCAAACATAAGTTGATTTGATATGGAATGACCCTATACTATTACAATTTTGAACACTGTGGATTTATAAATTTAAAACGTAATATTTTTTGTTTGAATGGCATTGTAAACTGACATTGGACTGCTACGATATGAAAATACGTCTTTGAACCTATATACTCGTAGTACCGCAATGCATGCATCAATATTGATCTAAATCCTGAGTCATTATACTGTACACAATTTCTTTCTTAATGGATTATGCTGTAGTACTACTATTTTTTATCTATTATACACTTTTTTAATTTCTTTATACGGCAGATTGTAGAGTCCCCTTTAAAATACACCCACACCAAAAGTGGTTACTATTATCCTTATAATAAAGTCACTTTGAAAAAGACATATAACTTGACTCAGACTATATAGTTATGGCCAATATATAAAAGTATGAGATTCATATACTTAAGCGGCAAAAGATTGAAACAAATTTATCTTTTACCTTATCTCATCTTATCTTATGTGTGGTTAGATAAGGATTGCACTAATCTTTAAAAATGGCTACAACTAAAGGAAGGTATGTTTTATATAGAATTTTTCATACTTTCACACACTTTTCTCTGATTAACACAATTATTTTTAATTAGGCTAAAAAATCCTGCATTAGAGAACATTCGCGAGGATGTGCCTGAACCACCAGATATTAATGAAATAATAAAAGATCTCATAACAACACCTAAAATACACGCAGCATATTTGTTCCACACCCAAAGAGGATGTGTATTGTTACAAAAATTATGTGTTTTACTGAGTGGAACCAAACCATCTTACCACTACCCCAACTGGGAAGAATTTGGTATTACATTGGGACTTGAACCAATAATTATAAAGGTAAAAATTATTATACGCAAAGTGCCAATACATATTGCTACATATTTATTTTGTAGAGTATCAAATACAGCCTACAGAATGAAGACCCAACAAGTTATGTGCTTTTGGCTTACGTGCAGAAAGATGATGCAACTGTAGAACAAATACTTTATGCTTTAAAAGAAATAAAAAGATTCGACATTTTACTAGAACTAAGAGATTTAATCGAAAAGATGTGTGATGAAATATTGATCAAATATAAAACAGATCACAAGACGGAGATCATCAAACCTCCGGTGGCTCCCAACTGTCCATTTGTTTTAAAAAATTTGGATAACTTAGGAGTAAACTGTGGAAAAATAAAACTTATAACTGAAATACATCAAAAAAGTTCACCAATCATTTCTGCACCAAAACGAAATGGCCAACACTACACTAAAACTGTTTTATTAACATACAGTTCTGATGCTGATCAGCTTGTAGAAGAGTTATTGATAATTCTTAGAAAACCAAGACAAAATTTAAAATTAGGCATTGTTGTTTTAAATGAACACAAAGATCGGTTAAATGTTAATCCAGAAGAATTTATTTTTGAATGTTTTGCACAAGCCGATTATATTTTTCCAATTATAACACAGCAATATATAAAACAAATAATGAATAAATCAACATATTTAAGTGTAAGTGCCTTAGAAAATCCTGATCATAAATATGTAAAATATATATACAAGTTGATGAATACACAATATTTAAGAAATGGATGCAAAAATACTACAGTGAGGTGTCTTCTGCCAGATGAAATCGCAACAAGTGTATTGAAGCATCCAATAATGGGACACCCACTATTTCAAATTTGGATTAGAACAAGCGAAATCAATGCATTAATCAATGCAATTTTACAAATTAAGTTTTAAATATTTATTTTTTATGTTGGTTATTCAACACTATTTATTTTATAACAGAACAATAACTTTAAATTGCATGCAATGAGCTTTTGTGATTACTGAACTAATTTTATTGGGGTAATAAATTATAACATTCTCAAGTTATTTCATTTAAAATTATGTGTAATGTTACTTCAAGAAATAATTTTAACAAATGATAAGAGTTAACATATTAAACTACTTAAAAACCACTTTATTTGGCATTACTGTGTATTAGAATCATTTCTTCACAGGAATTTGATGACATGTTAATTAATTTAATTTAATGTTAATTAATAAAAAAGTTCCAAGTGTGTTTCTACATACACCTGGTTGCACAGATTTGAAATGTAGAACTTGACCATGGAAATTAAAACTTTTGTAAATATTGGCTCCCTAATTCTTCTTTTTCTTCCCCAAGCTCTAAACCCTTCATAAGTACTGGAGCCCTGTATGATCAATTTTCATTTTTGCCTATTCAGTTCCTCATAACCATTACTTTTAAGTCTTCTTTAACATCATCTAGCAATCTCTTCCTGGAGTTACAGCAAAGGTATTTTGCTACCATTATTGTTGATTTCCATTCTTCGTTTGTGGTCAAAACAAGCAAATCGCTATGTCTCCACATATCTTACTATGTCTGCTCTTCAAGTGCTTTCTACTGCTTGGATTTTAGTTTATCATCTCTCATTCTTTTTCTTATGCAGATCTTCTTTACTTCGTTTCTTTTTTCTTTATATTTTTCTTCATTCCTTAAGCTACAAGGTTGTATCGGATTTTGTCATACTTGATTCTTCTTATAGTTTGCTTCCATGCATTCGTTGTGATACCATTCTCCTTTCTTCGTTCGAGTGGGTCTTTGCAGTACCGTTTTAGCTGTTCTGTAATTCACTATTTTATATTCATCCAGTCTCCATTTATACTAGGTCCATTTGCCATATTCTCTAGTAGTGCTCCCGTTTGTTGTTAATATTGGCAATTTTGAATACTCCTAAGAATTTTCAATTTTTCCACATTCCATTTTTTATTATGTCATTATTTACTAATGGAATTTGTTTGAGTTTTGCCATTATCATCATAATTGTTATAATATTTGAAAACATAAATTAAGCATTAGATACACATGAAAATTCAGATGAACAAATGATCTCTTTTTTACTTTAAAATAATAATTAAAGAAGCCAATATTAATCACAGTTTGATTTTCCATGGTAAAGTCAATTGTCTCAAATCAAAATCAATAAAGTGCATGTCTTGAACATATACACACCACTTCATTATTATTGATTTTATGTTTATTGCTTAAAATTGTATAAATAATTTTCACTTTGTACTTATGCAACATACACAAAAAAAAATGAATTATAATTTTACCTGTTTTTAAAGTATTCTCCAAATGATCCTTCCATATCAGCCAAGGTGTCATCGTCATAAGCAATTTCTGTGGCTATTTCAAATACTCTATCCGTTATGTTCTTGGTCACTAACTTTCCTGTGGATTCATAAAACGTAAAATCATTGTAAGAATTAAAGGAAGAGCTCAGCAAATTAAGATTTTTTACAGTATTATAAACAATATTATCTTTTTCTCCATGACACCACTGAGCTCCCAAATCCACTATGCTTCCTCCAAAATCGACTGACTTTATTCGACCACCAATTCTGTTTTCGGCCTCCAAAACAATTACATCATTGATGCCATTTCCTAGAAGACGAGCGGTTGCTGCAATTCCTGAAGCACCAGCTCCAATAACAATTACTTTCGGACTTTTCATAATGGTACTCAAGTGCAACCATTAATTCTGAAAAAAACACATACCAGCTTAAGTTTATGCAATGAACAATAAAAGAAAAAATGCGTGCTTATAGATATGATTGTTATTTCTAGAATTCTTTTAATTCAACACTAATCATTAGAGTACACATACATTTGGAGCTTTGCTATGAAAAATGTTAATCAACTTTTAAAAATATATCTGTAACAATTATGGTAAAAATGCAACTTTTAAATTGGTGTATTAATTCTAGACCTCATTTTCCTTTCATGGGTCAAATGGAAGTGCTTTAAAAAAGTAATTCCCTATAAAAACCTTTTAACTAAACTTCATTTAAGGTTGTATTTGAATAGCTATTCCACACTTCATTGGAAAAACTCACTCATTATATTTTTTATTCATTACCTTGTTATGAAATTTTTAAATTATAATCCACATAAACTATTTTGAAATGTATCTACGTAATAAAATAAACTTTAATTATTATAATACACATACAATAGATAAATTATCATCCTTATATCGCTTAACATCAGAATTGTATGGAGGATATATAACATTAATAAAATCCTACGTAGAAGTGGGTTTGAAATTTTTTCAATTTTTAATAATCTTAAACAATATAAAAACACAGCTCTTTTAGCTGAGGAATGACATCTAAACCTCATTCTCCTTCATCGATGTAATTGCAGTATTTCAAACAATTAATTACCTATATTCCTACAAGAAGCATTTAACCAACATTCAATAGGGTTTATTTTTATAATAATTATTCAATGGTACACTGATAAAATTGCAATCATTTTATTCTGCATTCCTCATCTTATGGCATTTTAAAATTGCATTCCACAATAACTATTTTAAATTTTGCCTACAATATAATATACACTTTTAACTATAATTTACAAAATAGAATAAATAAATCTTGCTGCTTACACTTTCAAAAAATGAGTTCTGTCCTCTTACGAAATCGCTAATAAAATTGTACACACAAAACGTGAGCCTCGGTATTCTTTATCTATCTTTCTATAGTTGGCCATTTATGTAATAATAGTGTATCACATTTTCCACACTCTACTGTACAAGGACATTTTCCTTGCTGTGATAAGCACCCTCCAAAATTTTCCACGACTGTCAAGAACGACCCTAAAGGAATGTCACAAATGTCAAAATTTCAGTTCATATGTGTTCATTAAAAGTCAGAATGTTTTTCTACAATTATTAAAAAAATACATAAAGAAACGTGTCTTACATAAATGTTTGTACTAAATAGTAAGCTAAAATAATTTCTAAATAATATCATTAAAATGTTTACAAGAAAAGTGCCAAATACTGTACTCTGTACCAAACCTAACCTCAAAAATGCTATTTTAACCAATAACTGTAGTAGTAAGTCCTATTTTTTTAGATACAATTTTACAATACGTGAAATATCAGTATCAGATGTAATTAAAAATATTCGCGATGTAAAAGATAAAATGAAAATACTTGTTCACAATGGTACGGTACTGCGAGCACTGCAAGACACTTTTCTGACAGTTCCACGTACTTTAAAGAATCAGTCAGCTGGAGCACTTCGAGTCTGGGCACACCAGTGTGAGTGTGTAGTGGCTCAGAGACTTCGAAGAGGTCAGCAAATGTTTTGTCTGTATACAAAGCTTTGGGAAGAACATGCACTAAAAGAATTGCTAAATAGGATGCGGCAACAAATAAGTAGACGTGGTAAAGAACTTGTGTTCAGTGCCGTTGGATTTGCATCCTATAACTGGGATAATAATCGAATATCTAACGACGAAATAGTAAAACACATGAACGAATTAGACTACATACATTTACTAACAGAGAAAACCATGACGTGCGAAAACTGCAAACAAGAACTGTCTGATACAGGACCATCACACTTAGCATACTGTGTTTGTCCAAACAGAAATTCAGAAAAGAAGACTTACGATGATTGGGTACCATTTATCGAAAAACAAGATATGCTGGTATGGCGTAAACTACGCGATTCGGGACATTATGAGTACAAAGTATATGGCTCTTTTAATGATGTTAGTGCAGAAGATTTTCTTAATGTCCAAATTGATAGCGAGTATCGTAAAGAATGGGATACCACTGCAATTACATTGGAAGTTGTTGAAAAAGATCCAACACCCCAGTCAAATAGCGACATTATCTATTGGGAAATGCTTTGGCCTGTAAGTAAATCTTTACTATGTAATAATGTATTATAAAGCGGTAAACATAGACTACAACCAACAAAATAAAACAGAATCCATAGAAAACAAAACAGAATCAATAGAAAACAAAACAGAATCAATAGAAAACAAGACAGAATCAATAGAAAAGGGAACCGAATTAATAACCGCCTAAGAAACCAAACCAATGTTTACATTTTGAAACCTATTTACTTAATTTAATTCATGGTATACAAGGGAAAGCAGATACAGTCGGTTGATTCAATAAAAATGGTTTTAATTTTAGTGTAATATCATACAATAAATGAATCCAACTTTTTATTTATATATGAAGAAAAGTTGCACTGATATAATGGACATGTCTTTGGGTAATTGTTTTTATCATTCTAAGTATTATATCATCAAAATTAACTTTATTTCTGGTAAAATTCAGTTTTTGTCATATATGAGAGCTGTATGAAATAATATACAGGATCTCTTGAATAGCAAATGATAGGTCGATTGAGTAGGACAAAAGTTGCCTACTTAGGGGTGCATTTTAAAATTGTTTTTGTTTTCCCCAACATATTAGAAAAAACTGAATTTGTTCAATTCTTTTGAAACAAAATTACTCATTTAGGAGTGAAAATACAACAAAAACCCTTAAATGAAAAACTTGTAGGTACAGGGTGTCTCATTTTTGATGTTTTTGCAGGGTATCTCGGAAACCATGACAGATATCAAAAAACTAACTAAGCAGTCTCGGGTTCTTTTTTTGAGAAAATAGCAATAGCGCAAACAGATCTTTGCTATGACGATCGGTTAGGGAGCTACAGGGTGATTGTTAAAATTTGGCTATTTTTAAAATTGTTTTTATCTCGGTTATTATTAGGTGTGCAGAATAATTTTAAATTAGTCTTTTACATAGTTTTTCCTGCAGAATCCATTGACGTCCTCACTTGTTTACTATGGGTTACAGGAACGGAGTAATGGAATAAATTTGTGTTTTTTTAAATGGAACACCCTGTATATTTTTGGGTAATTTTTGTACTCTTCAAATTTCCTTTACGAATATATAATATACTCTATATATAATCATTATAATTAAGCTGGAAAATGGTATTTTATTAACATTAAGTTTCAATTATTAATTAGGAGGCCTAGCATGCAAATAACAAAGGATGAAATATATGAGGAAAATTTAAATGCAAGAACTTACTTGAGAATTCTGGAAACACATATCGTTCCTTTTATGGAAAATCTTCCTTTGAGGGAAAGGTAAAAACTATACTTTCAGCAAGATGGGGCACCATCTCACGATGGCAGAATTATTGCAGAATGCCTGAATATAAACTTTGGACTGCAGTGGATTGTGAACATTGGGCCACACAGGTGGCCTGCCCGGTCAGCTGATATGACATTAGATTACTTTTTCTGGTGATTTGCGAAAAATGTATTATATTTAAATAGAAATAATACACCAGAAGAACTGCATGAAAATTTTGAAGCGGCCATTGCAACTGTAACAAAGGTTCACATCCGCAACCCAATTAACAGCGTGAGAAAACGGTGTCAACTATGTATAAATAATAATGGACTGCAATTTGAACATTTAATGTAGTTTCATTTCACCTATTTGTTACCATTTTGAACGTTAATGTTAATAAAATATCATTTTTCAGCTTAATTATAATGATTATATATAGAGTATATTATATATTCGTAAAGAAAATTTGAAGATTAAAATAATTACGCAAAAATATACAAGGTGTTCCGTTTAAAAAAACACAAATTTATTCCATTGCTCCGTTCCTGTAACTCATAGTAAACAAGTGAGGACGTCAATGGATTCTGCAGGAAAAACTATGTAAAAGACTAATTTAAAATTATTCTGCACACCTAATGATAACCGAGATAAAAACAATTTTAAAAATAGCCAAATTTTAACAATCACCCTGTAGCTCCCTAACCGTTCGTCATAGCAAAGATCTGTTTGCGCTATTGTTATTTTCTCAAAAAAAGAGCCCGAGACTGCTTAGTTAGTTTTTTGATATCTGTCATGGTTTCCGAGATACCCTGCAAAAACATCAAAAATGAGACACCCTGTACACCTGAGACCTCAAGATTTAAAAACCATTTTTTTTTTTAGTTTTAGAAAATTTTTTAATTATTTAAAACAACCTGTTGAGGAAATACTATTATTTTATAAGCTTCTAAACATTCAGTTTTTACCAACATTACGTTTTTGGCTGCTAAAATTTTGAGTGCATCAGTATTTGTCGACATATTAGAAAAAATTCGTATCTATCTATCTGTATACGTGCGAATGTACAACGTGTTTCTATAATAGTTAATCAACGTTTGAGAGCATATAAATCAAGAAAAATAAAGACGAAAATCATCAATAAAATTTTTTGAAAAAGTGTATACTAAGGGAGATACAGCCCCTCCACTGTCAGCTTCTAAAGATGATTTTAATTTAATATCTCAGAAACCATAAGTGATAAAATGATAAAATTTGGTATAGATAATATCTTTGTCGTATTATATCAGATAAAATTAAAATAATTCAAATAACTTATCCAGGGGTGTCTCTAGGAAGCAGTGCGAAGGGGTAATTTACCTCTAACTTTTTTGTCAGTAATTTTTTAAATGTTTTTATTGAAAATTATGATAAATCAAGCTATTTTAAGAAAAAAAGGTTCTCTTAATAAACTTCGATAAAACGCACCGTTTTAGAGTAAATTCAATTTTAATCTGATAATCAGTTAAATTTTTTAATTCAATAAAAACAAAGACAAAAAAGGAATTGGCCATGAAAATAAATGTTGTAATTATTGACTGATTAAATTATTGACACATTGAATTAAAGTGCAAAAATGCCTCAATACTCATTTCTGAGTATGTTGATATGCTACTTACTTTAAAAAAA
>JABXWE010014071.1:0-16480 GCA_014611495.1 Limonius californicus
TTTATGTAAAGTGTAGGTATGTAGGATTACAGAATAATATTTCTGGCGTATAAACGGCCGGCGTAGAAACGCCCGGTGTAGAATCGGCCGGCGTAGAAACGGCGGCGGTGAACTGGCGGCGATGAATCGGCGGCGTAGAAACATCACATTCCCCAGTTATAAGATGTAACGAAAAATCACTTACGTCCTATATAGTATATAAACTAAAACAAAAATTTATATAACGCCAGTGATAGTTCATAAACAGTTACAATCATATATCAAGCTATACCTCATTTTATTATTTAAAGTGTTAAGACGCGAATAGTAAAATTAAAAGTTCAAAGTTGTTAAGCACTACATTATAACAATATAAAATTCTAGGATAAAGTAATGACTATTAGATTAACTCCTGAGAACATTTCTGGAGGATCGAACAGTGTATAAAAGAAATTACTCGTAGCATATTCAAATTCTGTCGATAATTAATCACAAATATTGTAAGATACATTGCTTTTTGATTTAATGGATACCGACGTATTTTATAGAAACACTTATTTTTTATTCAGATGGATTGTAAAATTTATAAATTAATCAAAATTAAAGGTAGTTTTTTAGATGAGCAATTCACTATATTTTTCCTTGTGCGCTTCGAGGCTTATAGGAGTTTGCTTTAACGCTAGAAATAAAATTGCCCGCAAAACTATTATAAAAGGCAATACGTTTAGTGCGCTACAAACTAAATTGTTTACACAGTTTTGGCAGTATGCTGGTTTCATGAAAATTAGATAAATCTTATCATTGTGGTTGTATGTATTATGTTCTTAAAGGATGATAGTTTGTGATAAGATGACGAAATGTCACTAAATTAAATCCGCATATATCATAGACGCAGATGGTCGTGGGTTAGAGGTTCAATTCTCAGCACCAGAACATCGAATTTTTAACTACCATTCTCTCATACGAGGCAATCGCAAACTAGCCAGTTACTCTGCCTAGTAAATTTGTTCTGGAGTATAAATGTTTACATTTCCCGTGGTTCGGACACCACGCTAAGGTGAAGGTCCTCTATATCTGCACTTTAAATGCGCAACACAGATGTAGGAGAGAAGGTCATTACCTCTCGTAAAAGATAAAGCACTCGAAGAAAAAAGGTGATAAACGTAGATTGACTTTCCTGTATTTCCTTGACTTTAGAAAAAATGTTATCGTCAATTCTTATGCTGTTTTCGATATTATCACAGATTATTAAAACCGTAAATACGCTGTCTACTAGTTTCAAAAAACGTATGTACGAAAGTAGCTACTGCGACAATAGAAAATGCTAGGTTTAGCTTATTCTGAGCCACTTTAGTACCCCGGAGAATCTATTATCCAATTGTTTCGGCAATTTTCAAACATTGTGAATTTCACCTTTTATCCGTAACTTCGCAATCGCAATCATTCTCTTCTAATATTCTATTGCACTTTAAGTATTCTTACTTTAACAAATTTCGATGCTATATAACCACTAATTAATTTATTTTCCAATTAAATGTATAGTACTGGTGTTTTATATACGCATTATTGATACACTCTTAGATTATTACCTGATTTGTGTTATAAAGCAATGTTGATGGCTCCGTTTAACAAAAAATGGGGCATCGTTATCTGAATTCGCCACGTTTAAATAATTCATCAATATTTGCTCGCCAGGCAGTGACTTGAATTACAGATTTTGGCTACGCGCATCGAGAATTCAAATTCTACCCGAGAAAAAATCGTTGATGTTTTCATATATCAAAGCAGTCGTGAAGATTTTACTGCTTTTAAAGTACCTTTTTTGGTATAAGTTAAAGTAACTGGAATATCAGACATATTCAAAAATATAGTGGAGCCCTTGTAAAATGATCTTTGTTGTGTAACATACGAATGTTATACTAGAAACCTTACATAATGTCTGAATAATGTACTCTTGTTATTTCGATATCACGAACACGTTTATATAGTAAGTTTCCGTCTAGTGTGTTCGATTTTTCGCTTAATATAGCATTGAAATGAATGTAACCACCTGTCCGGTGTTTATATTATTGTAATCGGCTAACGAAATGGCATGAGACAGAAATGCGAACTAATGCGTACTTCGAGAAAATTCACCTTCTTAACACCGGATATATAACTATTCTGGATTGAGAATATGCTGCACTAAATTATAGGATAAAATACTGCAAAACTAATAATAACAGCAAAATTGGGTTAGATTAATTATTGTTATCGAGGTCATTTTTAAATTTTTACTGTATGAGACTGAACATGCACTTTCTTAAATAATTTTATAATACAACTGAAATTTTAATGCCTACGTCTAGTCATTCCTATTATATTATTAAATGATTTCAAAGCAGGTAGTAGGTGCTACAAGTATGTTTACTATTTGCGTTTCCTTTTAAAAAATGAAATCCGCTTACTTCAGCTTCCGCATGCCATCTCGCCAGCCGAAGATAATACAATACAATTTATTGTATCAAAGCTAATTGATGAAATTACACAAGCGAACCGACTGTATTTATTAAAACACGCTTTTAGAAATAATTTCATGATTACATTTTTCCCTACGTGAAACCTGCTTATACCTACATACAAATTAGAGGAAGATATACATACATACTATGCGACTTTTTTCTTTTAAATTTTATTTTAGTGCAGCATCTGATGATTATTAGTGTAGATATATCATGAATCTAATGCGAAATAGCTCCCGAAAGTCTGCCAAAACGACTCGCTAACCCAAAGCGAACAAAAAATGTGAAAACGCCGGTTGACGAAAGTTGATGAAATTTCTCAACACAAACTCAATTAGAAATGTACATTTCTAGTAAATTCAAACCTACTCGTAGAACATACATTTTCAACAATATCTGAACAACTAAATCCCAACTAAAACTTAACCAATTAAGACTGCTTTTATGTTACAAACTCTCGTGAACTGTACTGTATATAGCGTAGCGCTTTGGGTTTCAATAGCGGTCTGAGGTTCAGTTCTCAGTACCTTAACATCTACTTTTCTTTTCCCTGATAGACATTATGAAACCATCTAGCTATTCTGCCTAGGAAATTGTCACTGGAATACGTATAAGAGTTTGCACTTCTGGTTTGGAGCCCACATTAAGCTGTGGGTCTTCTACGTCTGTGGTATTTTAAAAACGCAACAAAAGCATAAAGAGATACAAGATAAAACACTAAAAAAAGGAATAGATTTTTATCATAAGCTCTAAAATGAAAATATTATATAAAAATACAAACAAATAAGGACTATATGAAAAGTAAACAAAGAATTGTGATAGGCGTAACGTCAGCATGACGTATCGGTACAGGAATTTTATAAACGCAGGAGATCGAATAACAACTCAATTGAAAACACTTGCGTCAGCGTATAGTAGGAGATAATTTTTTTAAATTTTTTGTTACATCTTAGGGTGTAATAAAATGTGTCGCGAAAGTTTGATAGGTGGGAACGAGCATTACTTAAAGAACTATTATATTATATAAACACATCTAGCAAAAAAACTGTACAATTATTTATAAATATGCAATGGAAACAGCTACATTTCAATTTCGTCCTCAATCTAAAATAATACTTAAGAGTTAAGAATCGTCTAATATAAAAGGTGTCTCTTACAGGTCTGTACGCTACCATATTCTTCTGAGACCAAAATATTAATGAAACTTACCTGTTACAAAGGTCTACGGTTACGGAGTTACAGTCTTCTAAAGTGAGACTTGTCCGATTACATTTCTGCAATATGATGGTAATAGTTATACCAATGTTTTGAAATTTTATATGCATACGTTACTCATCAAGGTTGCAGGTTAGAGTCTAGTTTCGTTTCAATAAGTGCACCAGAGTCGTCTCAGATGGGAAGATCAGGTACTGTTTTCTACAATATTTTTTACATTATTATGTTTTTCTTATTTTTATCAAAATGATATTATGAGGTATGCAAAAATTCCCAACGAAGGTAAACTGATACATGACATGACATAGATTCAGGATAACAAGACAATAACAGAAGTTCATATGAACATTTGTCGACAAACACTTAGTTTACAAGGTTGGGTTTACCGACTTGAACAACAAAATTACATTCAATACGACGCAAAAAAAACAGCAATATAAACTAGCATTTAGCAGGTTGCCGTGTACTTTAAGGAATAAAAAATAACATTAATACAAATTTAAATTTCTAGGAAATTGATAGCGAATTTTAAAGCATGAAGTCTCCATGATGGTATTTTAATATATTTCTATATATTTTCGCATTTTAGGGGGCGGTAGGTGCATTTTAAGGGGGATATTTCAATAGAATTTTAACCAATTACATACGATAAATAACGTCAACATAAATATGAGCTTTTTAGAGGATCCATCATACATATCACGAGAGGAATTGCCTATTATAGCAGTTTTAACACAGTTTTCCAGAGTGCCATAATATTTACATACATGTTGAGTGTATTACAAAGTAGCCTTAGAAAGTGTTTCCTTTCAGGGATAGAGCTCCTCAAAGATTCTTTAAGAAGCGCCTAAATGTAGGAAACTCAATTTACTACCTACTATTTGCTTTCATAACGACGGAAATGAATACAGGATAAATAAAGGCCAAATTTAATTTGAATTTGAAAAGTGGGAAAGAGGACTTTATTTATCCTGTATTAATTTCCGTCGTTATGGAAACAAATAGTAGGTAGTGAATTGAGTTGCCTACATTTAGGCGCTTCTTAAAGAATCTTTGAGGAGCTCTCTATCCCTGAAAGGATACACTTTTGACCATACATTTATTAACAAAAAAATGTTTGTTTTCATGTATACGTTAAGCCCTAGAAGTTTGTCCCTGCAATTCATTAACACCCTGTATATATATATATATATATATATACAGGGAATGTTTCTTTTTAGTATACATTGCCTATGTATACTTTTAAAATGAAACGCATTAATTACGCCTATTATGTAGGCAACGGACTATACCGATAACTAAACCATGCTGCGACCAAAACAATTAAATTAATTTAAGGTTAAAAAATAAAATTAGTCTTTATTTAGTTAGTATTCTTACGTTTTTTATACAACCATGTACAGTAAAGACGAAAAAGTGGAAATTCTAATGTGGTATCAGAATGGAAACAGCTTAATAACTGTGAGAGACTTATTTTCACTAAAATATCCAGAAAGACTTATTCCTTGTATTCGAACCATACAAACAATTGTTAGAAAATTTAATTCAGAGGGATGCGTAATAAATTCTCATAAAATATGAACTAAAAGTAATCACGTTTTAACCGAAGAAATGAAATTAAATATTTTATGCTCCGTTGAAGAAAACCCTATAGTATCACTACGAAAAATAGGTTCACAGTTTAATGATTTTAAATCCACGGTATTTATAACACTAAAAAAATTTAAATATAAATCCTACAAATTTTCTAATCACCAACAACTATTCGATGAAGGCAAAGAAAAAAAGAACAATCTTTTGAAACTTTCTTTAATTTCCTAAATGAACATTGTTACGGGCTTTTCCGACGACCCGTAACCAGATAGATGGAAAACGGCCTACAGCTTAGCTCAGATGAGTAGGGGGAGTTCGTGAAAATCGCTTAGGGGAGGAAATCTTTAGCTGTGTACAGCGTAAGTCAAAATAAGTGGGCACCACCTTCCAAATCCAGCTGATTGTAGGTCCTCGTGGAAGGCCGAGAAGCCAACAGCTTACAGGAATTGAACTTACCTTTATTGTGCCTCCTCCTATATATTTGAAGCTTGCAAAATTCGTACACAAACAAGTACAAAAGACACAATAAGAGGCAGTAAATTTTTAACACACATATAATTAAATTGTTAAAAATGACAGTACAAGAAAATGACAACAAGTTCACAAGAATAAAATGATGAAGAATGAAGGTAAATTTTGAAGTTTGCAAGTTAACGCGACCAAAAAAAAGGTTTCTTTCTCACTGCACAGAAGGACTGGTTCTTTACCTTGAATTCCGGTGGAGGCAGGCACAATTTCGGGGGGGTTGATTTCCAGATGAAGGTACAGTCGAGAAAGGGGGTATTTTTCCGGTCCGGGAAAAAGGTAGAAGGCCTCAAGAAACCAAGGGGACGAAACGTTGGTAGGTACGCTCCTGGGGAAGCAGATTATTCCCAACAGGATCAGTTGAATTATTTCCAACGGGGACAGTCGACGTTGAGGGCAACAGGAATTTCAAACGCTTGTATCACCAACAGACCCAACAATCACAGTTTGAAGGATTCAAACGCTTTTATCCGAATGAATCGAAGAAAAAAACAATCATCCTTGATTGGTCTGTAACCAAGCTACACTGTTAAAACTTATTATACCCGACTTCGTCGAAATGATACTAATTGCCTAAAGCAATATTCGGTACGATAAACTCAATTTAACAGGTGCCGCGAAAAAAACCCGCTCTCCATGAACGTTCGTCTCGGACCCAAGCTTGTTGCCTACTTTATTTTTGTTACTGCCCTTCCCCGTAGATGGAATTTTTGGAAGGACCGGAGTCATTAAAGGTGGAAGGCTGACTGCCTGTAAAAACGCAACATGGCCCTTCATTCCCCCAAAAAAAGATTGCACCATATTACGAAACGTCATGACATGTTCTAGAATAAGGGACACGTGTGTTAAGGTCAAGCGCGAGAAAAACAACATTCGGCAATTTTGAGCCTACAAAAGGGAACTGTTAACATAACTTAAACTTAGAAAGACGCAACATAACAAAAATTGTTCACTTACAAACGGCAATTCAAATAACGTTTTAAATCCTATAGAGCGACAATCAAACTAAGAAATTAATTTATATAGAGCGGCAAATTTTAAAAGAACATAACAACATGAATACATTTTAAATTAGATAGTTTTTAGTGATGAAGCAACTTTCACAATAAATGGAGAAATCAATTCACAAAATTTTCGGTGTGTATTATAATTCCTCATCTATCCACTATCTAGTATCTTGATAAAATTATTTCTTAGATATTGGTCCCGCACTAGCTGCCATTTACAAAACTTAACTCACTCATCGGTCCATATTTTATTGATAGTAATCTCAATACAGCCAAATTTTTAGAGCTATTAAGGAACGACATCATCCCGGCAATACATAACTTAAACATCGATGACCCGTGGTTTCAGATGGATGGAGCCCCTCCGCATTCCACGAATGCTATAAGAAACTTTCTAAACGACAGGTTTCCAGGACTTTGGATAGGAAGATTCGGTCCTATACCGTGGCTCCCGCGTTCTGCAAATTTGTCGCCGAATGCCTTTTTTACTTGGGGATATCTGAAATCAAAAATGTATACAAATATTCCAATACAAAGTATTGATGAATTAAAAGACCGCATACGTAGTACGTACCGAATGGAATAGCTTGAATCCCGACTTTCTTGCGAATGCTGTGCCATTTCGAATACTTGTTGTAACTGTTGTTTTTATTTTCATTTCCGTTTTCTGTTATTGATATTTAATGTTTTACAATAATAATCGTCGTTGTTGTTCAACTCAATTTGATTTACTTATTTAATATAAACACTGCATCAACATAACCTTCATACTCAAATAATTCACAACTACAGCTTCTGTTTTTTAGTTGTGAGTATAGTTGGTTGCCTGCACAATACACGTAATTGAAGCGTTCTTTTTAAAAGTATATATAAGCAATGAATCTCGACACAGTATCAAGTATCCGAGGAATTGATTAAGAAAGAAAGAAAGATAGACGGTACCGAAAATAATCTAATAAGAATTGAAAAGACTAGTAGTAGTATATTAGATGGGATTTGGTTATAAAGAAAAGATAGTAGGAAGCACAAATTAGGGATGAAAAATAAACCACAGTTCACAAAAAATAACATTGTTATGTAACATACATAAAACTCAGTATGAAACGCTGTCTAAATATGTTTTTCTTCCTTCGATAGGAACTAACTTTTCAAATGCCCCATTAAAATTGAACTGATGGGTGATCCCACTTCAATACAGAGCAAATACAGTATGGCTATTAATTTACAGTACTGAAACAGTAGGCCTACTTGTGCTTAAACCTCGCACAATTGACACCGTTATTTGACATAAATATTGACGTTTGGTTTTGCTTAGATGTAGTGACATGTTTGCAAGTTCGTAAATAATTTTATCTACTGAAGAAAAAGTCTTTTTAGTTGAATACTATTTTCGCTCATACGGTTTGGGTAGACAAAATGGTCCAAGCATTAAATTCGTCCGCGAACAATTTTCGGCGCATTTCAATAAACAGGCACCAAGTAATGCTATTCTACTGAACATTATAACCAAATTTAGAAGAACTGGAAGTGTGCTACATTTAGGAAAAGGTAGAGCTGGGCGAAGAAGAACAATAGATACCAACGAAAATCACGAACGTGTATTCAATCAAATTACGGAGAACTGCTGCAAAATTGAATATGAATAGGAGGACTCTTCAGAAGATATTGAAACAACTTAATGCCCATTCATACGTTATTCAGACGACCCAACAATTGAGAATCGGTGATTATGGTGCAAGACTTGAATACTGTGCTAGAATCCTTGCTTTGCAATATGATAATCCCAGTTTTATCAGTAACATCTGGTTCAGTAACGAATGTCATTTTCATTTGTCAGGTCATGTCAATAGGCGTAGCAATAGATTTTTAGGTTTCCAACGACCAGAAGAGGTGCAAGAAATACCGTTGCATAGTGAAAAAGTGACGATTTGGTGCGCAGTTTCTGGACAAGGAACGATTGGGCCTTACTTCATTAAAGAAAACGGGCGTGCAGTAACTGTTAATCAAGAGCGCTATATAACTCAAGTTCTCACACCATTTGTGGATGACCTTCGTAGGTTTTCCAGAGCAAGAAACTTGCCCTTCGGTAGCCAGTTTTTCCAGCAAGATGGGGCAACGTGCCACACAGCACAGGCTACAAGAACCTTTCTGCGAGAGACGTTTGGAGACAATATGATTTCACGTTTCACCGATTTTTCTTTTCCATCTCACTCTCCGGGCCTAACATCATTGGATGCATATGTTTGGGGTATGCTGAAACTACGGGTTTTCCGAGATAACCCTCCGACGACAATACAACAGTTAAAAGAGAAAATTAGAGAATCCATACGACAGATGCAACAGCCTCTATTTTCGAATATGGTCACAAATATGGAAAAACGATACGAACTGTGCATTCAACGTAATGGAGGGCACTTAGAGCACGTTATTCGTAACGCTAATACTTAAGTGTATATTTATTATTACATACTCCTATTATTTTAAGTGAATAAAGTTTGAAAGTTTCAGTACTCTAAATTAATAGCCATACTGTATAATGAGCTTAATTTTTCTTGCTAAAGTCTGTGAAAATTCACTTTAAAGCTGAGAAGCTAGTTATTCAAGAAGTGTCGAAATAGTCAAATATATTCATAATACCATATATTTCACCGTTAGAGGCTGCCAGAGCTTCGACACTTTCAGTTAGGAATTTTAGAATTTCTTGTGGTTTCTTAAATGGTTTCTTTGGTATCCCATACCTGGCCGCATATGTATCATTGCAGTTATACAGGTTACTGACTTTGAATACGCTTTATATAGAAAATACCGTACATGTATTTGTGAAATTATTCAATTTCCTGCTCCCCAAGTTGAAATGCGCGTCAGAAGAAGGTGTAGGCGGACGAGGCGCTAATTTCAAACAGATTATATCCACCTTTTCAGTTTTATCATAGAAAATTAAGCGATAAGTATAACCTCTTTGAAAATAATTTATGATAACTTATTGGGTCGTCGCATATCAAGTCAACTGATTTGATATGGAACGCCCCAATAACGGATCATAAATTATTTTTCAAGAAGTGACTGGAATGGAATGACCCTATTATAGTAACACTTGAATATAGAACAAAAATTCCGCCTGCGTAACTTAGTGGTTGAAGCTTTGCTTTACAATGTGAATTATTCGGACATTGACGGTTCAAACCCCGCAACGTTCATAGCAATTTTAATAAAAGATTTATTATTTCCATTAATTCAACTGCGTTATTGTAATTTCAATACGTTTCATAGGAAAATATAAAACTTCTTAATGAAATCGTTTCGTTTAAATGTGCCATGCAAGAGCTTTACTAAAAAACGAAAAAATGTGTAATGAATCAAGAAAATAGTTGTATGTGTGTGTGTGTCTATTGCGGTATGCAAGTGGCATGCCTAAATTTGTATAAGTAATAAATCTTTTATAAAATAAAATAACTAAGGAGATTAGCAGATTCGAACCTTTGACGCATGAATAAATCGCATTGTAAGCCAAAGCCTTTACCACTGACCGAAGTCGATGTTTAACTGATGTTACAATAGCAAAACAAAAATTAAACTATAAAGATACCGTCGGTATTCATGATAATACTGCCTCTTGCAATTAGGAATTGTCAAAAACGAAGATTTCTATAACGGTATCAGTCGTGAGTGTTGATATGCGTGCCAGTTACTTCACATACAGATGACAGACAAATAAGGGAGACAAATGCCACTAAATGAATTCCTTGGTGGAATATAAGATGTCTTTCATGTAGTATGCAAAATTTGCAGTAAAGCTTTTAATGCTACCTGATTTCTGACATGCCAATCTTTTTTCTGGCAAAACGATTATAAAGACGTATTTGACAAATTCAGTACTTGAAGAAGGATTGAAAAGTATATTGAGCATACAACCACATAAAATACTTTGATGTTGTAGGTAACTTTATACCGCAGAAATAAAGAGGAACGAAAAATAATATAACAGCAAAGAAGCAGCAGTTTTAGTCAAAACAAATGGTGAAATACAAAATAATCGATTTTATCAACATCTCACTCATATTTCCCAATTTTTGTACTGCTGAAACATTTATCATTTTATATAAAGAAATGAATGCTTTTGTCAATAATACAAAAAAAATCAAATGTCAATATTTATTTTTATTTACAATGATAGCATTATTTTATTCTCTTGAAGTTCATTATAATCGAGTTATATAACATAAAACATTTATAAACTCCACCTCTGAACTCTTAAATTATAAGTAATGCTCTTGGTAGTTATTGTGACTTATTATTATTCTATGCAGGATGTCCAATGAGAAATGCGTACCACTGGTATTTTAGAAACCGTAAAAGCTACAAGATCGATTGAGTAAAGACAGATGTAGATATCTTTGGGGATAACTTCATTCTGGTTTTGTTTTTTGAAACTAAATCATGATTTACTACATATTTGTAAAAACTGAAGAAGACCTATTCTTTACATCCAAAATATCTTGGCTAATAGTCGAGATAGAAGAAAAACTGAAGTAAGAAAGTTGCATAGATGTTTATGCTGGACTAGAATAGGATAAGAATAATCGAGTAATATCTGCAGTATTGAAATAAATCAATATTGAAATCAATGTCTAAGCATTAATAAACGTACTTAATTTTTAAATTGTTTGCCGTGTCATTGTTAACAGTTAGAAAAGTATGTATTTTCAAATTTTTGTTTAGAAATATCCATGATTTATTTTCAAAAAACAAAACCAGCATTAAGTTTTCCCCTACGATCTACAGCTTCCTCTATTTAACCGACCTTGTAGCTCTTACGATTGGCAAGATACCAATGTACGAATCTCCCATCGGACACCCTGTATACTACTATTCTCTATGGGGGTTGTTTAGCTTCATATCGTAATATATTGATTTACTAAATTATTTACATAGAAACATTTATTAATACGTACAACTGTAGCTACAGTAATTATTTTATATATAAGTACATGTTAGTAGACTCATTTGACGTCAAACTGAAAAGAAATATCTAATTTGTTTCGCAGAAGACAATAAAAATATTATATGCTGCAACAATGTAGCTGCCAATACCAGCAGGGCACTCTAAAATATTGTCATTTGAAATTTAACAGAAGGAGCTTCTTACTAGAATTAACTGCACGTACAAATTATAACACCAACATAACATCATTTTTGTAGTTGTAGTCATAATGTTTTAAAAGGAATGTGCTAAATTAATTCTTGTAGCTTTAGTAGTAAAGTAAAACTGCGTTTCCACAAAATACAGCAGATGCAAACAAAGCTTAAATATAAATTGTGCTCGCCGGTTAAGCCAAATGCTAAATGGATTACTTGATAAATAATTCCTAGTTGTACATACATACAAATAATAGTTTCTATGCTGTTTTGGGAGCATGTTATATTTAGTGACGAAACCCAACACACTCGAATAAATCTATTTTCGGCATTTTTTCTGTTGTAACTTTATCAATATAATATTATTATCAGCAATAGAAATTCATTTCATTGGCGCATTTGTTTGTTCCAACGCCTAAGCAGTTTATCGCCAGTCTGATATTAATTGTAATGGATTTACTTGAAAGCATCAGCTTAGGTAAACTGTAAAAAATTACACATACTGAATAATTCCTTTTAATATCACAAAATATGTTTTGCTAACATACGATTTATTAACTTAAATATGCTCAGTTTCATATGAAATGCACCACCCATTAAAAATAAAGTTACGTGTTTGAAAATTTGCTAAAATAATATTTTATTATTGCGTATGAAATGATCACTATTTCCATTAAAAAATCAAGTGGTTGTGGCGTTCGTCTACTGTCTCTCATCAATTTGTTGTTGTTTGTGGGCAAATGACGGCCGTAGGAAGGTACGTCGATATCGAGAAGAAAGACGACATCTAGAGTTTGTTGAAAGACGCCATACAGCTTTAACACCTGGAGTTATGGTTTGGGGTGCGATTTGTTTCGGTAGAAGATCACCTCTTGTGTTTGTCCCAGGCACTTTAAATGCTCATCGCTATATTCATAATGTCCTGGTACCCGTGTTAGTACCATTCATGCAGACGTTGCCAAACGGTATTTTCCAACAGGATAACGCACGTTCACACACTGCAAACATTACCACAACGTACCTCCAACAAGCACAATTGCAAATGTTGCCCTGGCCTACACGATTGCCGGACTTATCACCTATCGAACATCTTTGGGACATGATGGGCCGGCGACAAAGATGACCAACTTGAGGTTATATGGAACGAGATACCCCAGGAAAACATAGACCACTTAATAGAAAGCATGCCACGACGAGTAAATGCTTGCATTGCTGTTTATGGCGATGTTACACATTATTAAGTTTGTATTCCTTGTTGTTCTTGTTTTCTTATAATTGTTAATCTTTTTATATGAAAACCTGATCATTTCATACGCAGTAATGAAACATTATTTTAACAAAGTTTCAAACCCGTAGCTTTATTTTTAATGGGTAGTGCATTTCATATGAAACGAAGTGTAGATATAAATCAGCAGAATGTGTATAAATTAACGAAGAAGCTACACCTGGCGTTTTTTTCGTAAAATTGGTGGACCATGCCTCCTGTGTTCTCAGGGACCATTTAAAAGAAACATACATTTGGCAACACTGCGCCAATACAGGTGTTATTAGTATGCGCGGTAACTAACTACGTATAATAATAACTTACTTATAATAATTGTTCAAATTATAAACCGTCTGCTTGTAAACATAATTCCAATCTTTGTGGTATCGTTTGCATTACTCGCGCCAATATGTCTGGTTTAATTTCTAATACTGCCGCGTTAATGCTGTTTCTAACTTCATCAGTATTTGGCGGAGGCGTAGCACAAACGTAGCCCCAAACAAATAGTGTAAAGGATTAAGATCGGGTGATCTCGCGGGCCATAAAATGCGACCGTCGTGACCATTTCATCTGTTTGGGAAGTGTTCCTTCAACCACTCTTCTCATCATGCATACATTTCATATTAGGTAGTATGTTCAACGAAATCTCATGAATAAATTGTTCCAAAACGTTGAGGTATGCATCGGCATTAAGACGATTTGGTAGGTAATTTGGTCCAACTACCCTGCGATTTATTATGCCCAGCCATATATTAACGGAAAACCTTCTCTGATGACCCTATTCGCGAAATTCGTGTCGGCTTTCCTCAGTCCAATAATTAGTATTATACATATTAAGCACATCATTTCTGCTAAACATGCACTAATCGCTCCAAAAAATATGTCTTTTAAGAAGTCACCATTGTCACGAATTCTATTTAAAATCTGTTGCAAAAAATCAATCGGTGTAGGTTATTATTTTCATAGAGAGGCTGAACTTTGCAGACATGATATGGACAACGAAGATTTTTTCGTAGAACTAAATATACGGTCTTGTTACTAGGGATATTTAATATTGCAGCTAATTGCAGGGGATTGAAGGGACCTTCGTGTGTTGCGTCTAAAATTTGTTTTTCCAGTTGCATGTGCACCTTTGGCTTGGTCGGCCAGCGTTCGCATTTTTTTTAACAAACGAACCCGTTACAATAACACGTTGGTCCAGCATTCAAAATACATTTCGCATAGGATGCCCGGTATTCTTGTTCTGCCATATTAGCATTTTCATTATAGAAACCGTATATCATGTACATATCGGCACACTCATTGAACAGAAAGTTCATTATAAGTCAACAAAATAAGATAACAAAAAAACAGTACTAACACAAAAACTGATAAAAACTATACAAATAATCAGAGATAACACAAAATCAAATCAAGCAAAACGAATTAATTTGATCATGTTGTGACAAAATTTTACAAATTTGACTGCATATTGTTTTACAATGTGCCAAAATGTATTTTTTATGAAAATAAGTTAATAAAAAAATGTTTAACAGAAACTTTTGAGACAGAAAGACCACATCTACGGAAAAGTAATATTCACAATTTTTCTTTTTATTAAAATGCAGTTTTTTCTTTCAATAGATATCGATTAATAGAGCTAGGATACTTAAGCAAATTGCCTTTTTTTAATAAATGGAAGGATTATAGGCAGACCCAATTTTAAATCCGTTTTAGAATGCGTTCAATTCAAAAATGCAAATTTTATTTTGCCTTTTTTGCGTCTTTTTTGGATTCTGCTTTTTTTTAGGAATTTTCCGTTTTTCTTGCCTTTTTGTGCCTTTTATGGTATATTAAATTAAAATTTTTAGAAAGCTACTTCTTAAATTTTCAATTTAAAAAAAATTTGTACTAGCAATTTTCCAAGAAAAATGCACATTTTAAATTTCTAAAATAAATTGTAGAAAGGATTATTCCCAAGCACTTAAGGGTAGAGGCTTAGTGGGTTTTACCCTTTATTGTTACCGGCTGAAAATTTCTCAGAAGGATTATTTACTTGAGATTAATTTTAATGAGGGGATCGGTATTGTCAGGAGAAACTTTTCTACTGAATCAGCGAGTTTGTCACAATTTTCGAACGTGTTAATGTTAATGCCGTTTCTTTTAATTTCCTCAAGTATTCTTCAGATTTTGTAATTTTTTATTTTTTCCTGTTTTTTTTCGGTTTTGCCTTTTTTACTTTATTTTTGCCTTTTTAGTGCTTTTTTATATCTTTTTTTGCCTTTTTGCCTGCCTTTTCCGAGATTTTATTTTGCCTAACTATCCTAGCTCTATCGATTAATAACGCATATTAAAAGACCAGATGTACAAACTTTAGAACCTCGAGCGGACGCAGGAAGCATGGTACAACATTTTACTATTAGGATTTACCACTTAGGATTTTTCGAAGAACATTGCCACGCCTTGTTGTTAATTTATACCCTGTATAATTCTGGTCAGGGCCGGTTCTGGGGTGTTAGTCACCTGCGTACCACAGATATTTTGCCACCCATGCAAATGCGGATCAAGTACAAGTAAATGTGCTATAAGATTTCTAGCTAACGCATGGAGGATGTTTTTTTCACTGTTGTATATATATATATATATATATATATATATATATATTGCTGTGTATTTAATTTAATATAATTGTTTAATTAATAATAAAGTAATTTTGTGCTATGAATTTAATTTTATTTAATAATAAAGTATTATCATATAATCGCCCCACGTTGGCAGCGACCATAAAGATGCCATGTATTTAAAATTAATAGATAATTTATTAATAAAGTAAATTTAGTTGGGCGCCAAATTTGAGTTTTTGCTCAAATTAAATAAATATGAGATAAATACACTAGCATCTATATCGACTCTTAAAATCTCAAGGTAAAGAATCGTGGCTTCTCCAATGTAGATAGATAATTACGAAACAAATAAAATACATAATCTTTTAAACATAGAAATAAACTATGACTTATCTTGTATGTCCAGTCCCTTTGATGATAATGTAGACACCATTTCTTATAAAATCTGCACAGCTGCGTTTACGTTGCTTGAAGGTCTCGTTGTTTAAATACGCTCCATTTGAATTTAAATATTACAGCATCAAGATCGCAAGTTCGACAGTTTGTGAAACAAAACCACAGGATTACGATAATCGTTCAGTTAAATGTTCAAAATTTGATAAGGTAAGTTCTTTAATTCTTTTTAACACCACTGGATTATTATGTTTAATAAGTGAA
>JABXWE010014072.1:0-33550 GCA_014611495.1 Limonius californicus
GCCATATAATAGGGCAATCTTGGTATAGATTAATCAAAAATCAAGTATTTTACCGCTATGCTATTAGGCAACGCCTGGCTTTTGTCGCAAGCGGCACGTCAACATATTGAGTATTAATATTACTAGATAATTTATATTCTTATGAGATAAGCATTCACACAAATTGGTATGAGCTGGTGCAGAAACACGACATCTTTTCATTTCTGGTGGTTGCGAATAGCAAAACATCCACATCTTTCATATTTTAAACATCCATAATTTATTTGAAACCTGTCTTCGATCAACTTAGCCTTGAGAACAAATGCAATAATTCAGATGACGTTTGTTAATGTTAGTAGTGTTTGCAAGCAATATTAATTAATTAATATAACATTAATAAGTTTCTGGAGTTTCAATTTGATTCTGACTTTTAAAACTTCGATATTGAAATGGCGTTTGTTGTTGAAAATACGTCCAAGTTTGAACAGCGTGTAGTCTTACAATCTTTATACGCTGAGGATGTGCAACCATAGCAGATTCATACGCAAGTACAAGCAGTGTATGGAAATGCATGTATTGCGTACCCAACTGTGGAGGAATGGTGCCGAAACTTGAAGAATGGAAAAGAGGGGATTATGGATGAGCCGCGAGCAGGTGCACGATGTACTGCATTAACAGAAAACAATATGGCATGTGTGGAAGGGTTTATTAGAGAAAATCGTCGAATTTCAATTAGATAAAATTCAGAAATTGTTGGTACGGGTGTAGGATCTGTCCATAGTATTGTAAGTAATCTGGGTTACAGCAAAGTTTGTTCGCAATGGATTCCTCGTTTCTTGCCTAATGAACAAAAATGCTTGCGAGTGGGCTTATCTCTGCAACCCCTCACAGACTATTGGCAAAATGGTAATGACTTTCTTCTATCAATAGTTGCTGGTTGCAAGGCTTGGTGCTATTACTACGAGCCATCCAGTAAGTTATCGCCGATGCAGTGAAAACATTCAAGTTCATCACCACCGAAGATGTTCAAAGCACAACCTTCTGCAGGCAAGGTGATGTTAACATTTTTTTTTCGACCATGAAGGACCCTTGTTGATAGAGTTTAAGGAACCTGGAGTAAATGTCTATGCAAATTCGTACAATGAAACTTTGAACAAGCTTCATCAAGCAATAAGACGGAAGCGTCCAGGAAAACTTACGCCTGGGATCATTTTTCTGCGCGAAAATGCTAGGCCTCATGTTGCTAATGTGGTAAAAGAAAATCTTCAACGAAAGAAATGGAGGGTTTTAGAGCTTTCAACCTATAGCCCGGATCTATCGCCTAGCGATTTCCATATTTTTGGACCGCTGAAGAAGGCGTTAAAAGATCGTCATTTTGAGTCTGACGCAGAAGTACAGATACCTAGCTGTGGAAGACTTCTTCAATCAGCAGCCACAAGAATTCTATGAGCAGGGTATCCGTCGGTTAGTAAAACAACGGGATAATTGCCTTAACTGTGGTGATAATTATTTATAATTAAATTGTTGAATACATTTTTTTTAAATAAAGATGGGTTTCAATTGAACGCACCTCGTAATATGCAGGGTTTTAAATATTTCTTTTTTACTAATCTTGTTAAGTGTTTCTATATCTTGTAATGTTTTTAATGTAATGTAATACCGTCTTGTTATTATGTACATAGTTATCTTGTAGTACGCGTGTATTGTAACACGATATTTTCATTATTAATGATTTTGTATGTTATATGTTATTGTGAACAAAGCTTTACATTTTAGTTTTGTTTATATAGCCCTTTTTGTCCAATAGAACTGTATTTGCGTTGGCTAGTTTTACATTTAGCCCAGCTGATCTACATCTCTTGGAATGCTTTATCTCATAGAAACTTCTCTACGGTGTATATTCTTAACGAAAGATAACATTTTTCTACTACTGAACAGCCAAACAAATTTAATAGTCACAGTTACAACTAAATAGTTTCTTTTCTGTTTTTAAATGCACTAGTGCTTAAAGTTACTTTACATGTGCGTGGGTATTATCGAGTATGCGACACTTGCGATGAGGTTAATGGCATGCTGAGTTGGCTGTTGCTATTGGTGGTGATGGCCATTGTATTGTGGACAACATTATCTTCTATTTAATGTTGTACTTTCATTGTCTCTGTTGGTTACCGTTCTCAGATACCAGTTCTACTCCTACCAATGATTCCATTATTTATTTCAGTTAATCACAAAGAGTAACTCCCTTACATCCCAAATCAAATAACTCTATCCCGAAATGTTTTAATTACACGAATTATTTTCAAATATTTAAATGTTTTGGAAGTAATGACTTAGAAAAAGTGTATACCGCTTTTAAGCAACCAATCCTCTCGAATAATGTAAGGCATCTAAGAAATGGTCTAAAATTAGAATTTTTTGAAAGAATTTTGCCGCAGTTTCATATAAAAAACTAACATCTTCGTAATTCTAGAGGTTCATTAATTTATGTGACGCAAGTTGCAGACATTTCAAATACAGAAATGTTTAGTAGTTTCTGGTTTTGCCTCCAATAGCCAAATAAAGAGCTGTTTATGTAAATTGGATGGTGATATGACAAAATATACAAGTTTCTTTTTATTCGTCAGTAAAAATTTTCTCTGGTGTTCGTAATAAATTTTGGAGGACGACAAGAAAGTCGAAGCCAATTCGACAATTCTAGAAATATTGCTGTAGCTGGAGCTACTGCGATACTAACTTGTAGTTTTAACAATTTTATTTTTGACCGTTTCACTGAAAAGCTTTGAAAAATTATGAGTAAGGCCATTAAAACTTTTAAAGGTCCGATAATGTAAGTTACCTGGCGTTATGAGTTGGAAAATTGAATCGCCTATTACAAATATCGAGTTTTTAAAATGATAATCATATAGTTCTAACATTAGACAGATCCATAAAAAAACTTTCCAATGATTTCATTGAATGTTACATGAATTCACCTTACTATTTTGATTTTTTAAATTTTGTTGCGAGAAACGTGTTTATGATTGAGTTGGACTAAAATACTGCAATTAAAAAATGTATTGCATTCTGCTTGGCGATTTGAAGGTTCTTGTTGTATATGAATCCAGTTGATCCGAAAGGTTTCCGTCCGCTTGCCTGGCACCGTTTGCTTGCCTGCCGTTTGTTCGTGGATCTCTATGCTCGACTACTATTTGCTCGCCACGCCGATTGCTAGCCTAGGTCGCTAGGTTTTATTTAATTATGACAAAAAAGATGAAAAATTATTTTACAAACGAAGGTGCCTAACAAAATATAAACTAGTTTTTCTGCGTTGGTGAAGTTACAATTAATACTGCGAGCAAGCTGGCTGTCAAGCAAATAGATGGCGAGCAACCGTCTTGGCGAGCATCTTTCCACTAGCGATCAATCTGCAATCGAACAATCGGTGGCGGGTAAACGACCGCGAGCAAGTGGTGGCGAGAAAATGACCTAGAATAGTTCTGGGGCCATCTCAAACGTAACACACAAACTAAAAATCATATCAATCAATGGAATAATGAAAAATAAAATCAAATCAAATGCTATCACAATATTTGCATATTTTAAAATAAGGGAGATATTTGGCGTGGTTTCGTTAGACTTTCTAACCGATCAACATATAAATCAAATGTTATAGAAAAACTTCCCAAGTGCTACTATTGATGTAATATTATAAATTGCAATTTTGTTGTATATTTTTAAAATATTATATTTTTATGTAAAACTCATTAACTTGATATATTTATTTGCAAATGCAGTAGATAATTGGAGGCGGCCGTGGGCTAGAGGTTAGCGCGTTAGACTTCTACGCTGAAGGTCCTGCATTCAATTCCCAGTACCAGAACATCGGATTTTTAACAGCCGTTCTCCCTCGCAAGGCAAATGCAAATCAGCGAGCTATTATGCCTAGTAAATCTTCTCTGGAGTAGAAGTGTTCACACTTCCCGTAGTTCGGAGCCCACGTTAAGCTGTAGGTCGTCTATGTCTGTGGCACTTTAAACGCGCAACACAGCCATAGGAGAGAAGATCGCTACGTCTCGTACGAGATAAAGCACTCTAAGAAGCGTAGATAATTAAGATATTTGAAACAGATAATGCATTTTGGCTAGTTCTAAAAGGACTTAGTTAATATTTAGATTTTTTAAGTTGACACGTAAAACACTGATATTATTTTTATTATATTCAGGTAAATCAATAAATAAAGGGGGGCAGCAAAAATATTTATTGAAGAAGTCAAAAACTAAACTAAAATCAAAAAACAACTCTCAATTAAAAATTTTTATTAATTGTTTATGTATTCTAACAGTCGAATAAATCTCGAATCACGGCTAACAAATCGAAAAACACTAATTTTTCCTTTACTATAAAGGTGCGGTCTAACCTATTTAATATGAGCTCAAGTACAATGAGATAGAGGATATAAAGAGCATTTACAAAGTAAGTGTGTGGATTTGCACGGTTTACTGTTTTGTATTTCCCGTTTATAGCGTTCACTCATTCCGGAAATAACAATCTATATTAAAATATGTTTAACAATTCTAACCTCTGTTACTCAGAACTTTAAAATTCAAATAAGAAAGTAGTTCCTGAGCGTCTTTAATTCAATGGGTATTTTCTTATTTACTACCAGGCGGAGAAAGGTTTAACTAGTGCACTATTGCCGTGGTATTTTGAATAAAGTAAAGCCATAACAGAACAGTTGATGCCATAAAATATTTTGGGACATAATTTTATGCATTTTGTTGTAAACAGGTTGGATAGTTTTCTAAATTTCTAAAAAATAAATCGAAGCAATTTATAATATAAAAAAAATTGTATACATATTAACCTAAATATGCTTACTGTTATCAGAAGTAAACAAAAACATATCTAAGGAAAAAAAAAGATATCATGAAAAAACATCCAGTGGGAAGCAAAAAATAATCATATACAATATCCCAAGTGTCAGGCATATTACTGAATATTTTTCCGCGCTGTCGCACAAGTGTTTGTTGCAACAAAAACTGCCCAAGCGCGTAGCGCGCGGGCAGTTTTTAGGGGCAACAAACACGCGTGCAAGGCAGCAAGGAAAAATTTTAAGGATATATGCCTGAACGAGAATTTCAGAGAATTTCGCGAAATAAATAAAAATAAATTTGACATCTAACATTTTTACTTATGTCATTGTCAACCAATTGAATGTCTTCTATTTCGAAATTTGAACCAATACGAGTTGATTATACCGGTAATTTCCCTAGGGGTATTACCAATATAATACCAGCCTAATTGGTGGATAAATTCAAAATAGAGGCTTATTATTGGTTAATAGAAAATGAGGGAAATTATCACAGAAAAAGATATCCATATCAAAAAAATTTAAAATTATACAGTACGTATCGAAAATATGAACTAAAGATTTGTTGCTTACAGGGTGAGTCTGCTAAATTGAATCAATTAAATATTTCGGGTATCTGGAAAGCAAAAAAATAGGGCAGATTGTAACAGACAGAGTCTCCTATATACAGGCACTATCAGCAATATTATTTGACTTTTTCAACAAGATGAAACCAATTTTAAATAAAGTACATATACAAATTATTTCATCAAAAATCAATACTTTTAGTGTTGATTATTACTTGGAACATCGTCCTCTGCAATGCCCCGTTTTGTAAAATGCGATCACTTTAAAGGTTCTACTAAAACATTTTAAACGAAAATTAAACAAAAGTAGAACTAACTGCAACCACATTCCAGGAAAATAAGAGTTTCGCCGATAATACCTTCCCAAATACTTTTAAATGGGATGTTTTACATTTAAAAATTGGTTAGTGTCTGCTGTTATCGATTACAGTCACCAGAGCGTTAATTCATTCAATGTAAATCAGTTTCTAAGTATTTAAGAATTTTATTCCTTTTATACTTATTAATGCGATGACGTATCAAGGATCTCAGTGGACTAGTGGTTAAATACCAGATTCCTAATATATTAGGTGAACCTGCAACAAGCTAAATCGATCACCTCCATAAAATAAAAAGGGGAGCAAATGTATGGTTTCCGAAAAACTACTTTTTAATAACTTGCTGATGTACTAACTGAGTTTTTAAAAACCTGTAGTTGATCAGTTTGGTTTATATATATTATTATTATTATTATTATTATTAGCCCGTTTCATCCCGATTGCGGGCAAAGGTCTTCATTCAATGTTCTTTCTGTTTGCGGTTTTTTATTTCCAATTCCTTCCTGCAGCTTCGATCAACTCGTCCTTCCATATTGTTTGCAAGCGTCCCTTTCTGGTTTCGTCTGTTGAAGTCCATCGAGTTGTTATAATCGTCCAGCGATCGTCCGTCATCCTTCCCCAACTGTCCAGCCCAGTTCCACTTCAAGGAGCGGATTCTCTCTATCACGTTAGTTGTCCCCGTTCTTCCCTGTATTTGGTCTACTTCTATTTTGCCTCAGTGTCTTCAGAACTGACCTTTCTATGAAAGTTATTATGTGACCATGACTGAGCGCCATAAGAAGGGGCGGTATTAGGCAGGTACCGAACACGTTTGCTTGTCCACATAAGGGTCTAGGCTTTAAAGCATTTTCTTGAGTGACCACTAGTTTCTCCAGCTCTGGTTAATTCTTATATTTATTTTTTTTCCATTTTATGGTTAAAGGAGAGTACTTGTCCTATTATAGATAAACTATGTCTTTCAGGTATTTTATGATGAAATTTCCTATTTTCATATCTATTGCGTTTCCGTTCGATAGCAGGTTCATTTTATTATAGTTAATTTAAGTCCCACTTCCTTGCTTTTCTTTCTAGGTCGATTATCATTTCTTGCACGTGTTCCTTTCCGCAAATGGTACTACGCCATCGGTAAAACGGAGGTTTGATAGTCTTCTCATACTTATTCTTACCCCTTCGTGTACTCAGTTAAGATTCCTGAATACTTGTTCCAAGGTTGCTGTGAATAAGTATAGCGGACGAGGTTCTCCTTGTTTTACACCGCGTTTGCGTTTGAAGTTCTTACCTTCGTTGTCTAACTTTATGTTTGCTGTACCTTTTGTGTCCATATTTTGTATTAAGGGAATGAATTTCGGTGGTACGTCTAACACATAAATAGATATTTTCCAGGATATGTATTTAGATTTTCGAACTTAGAACTGTTGCAAATTAATGGCAACTTAATGTTGGAATTGTGAAGTTATTCTTAATTCCTTGCAATAGTGAAGCCTCATGTATGAAATGAATATGTAGAATTCAAACAAGAAGGTTTTATATTTCGCATTTCTGCGGCTGTGAAGGTCGTACCGCGCGATATGCCTGATCAGGAAGGGCGCCGCTTCCAAATGATGAAAAACAGTACATTTCTTATACAATGCTCTTATTCACGAAGAAAAACTTTACTACATGGATTGCACGATTAAAAATAAACAGTCTTTCTTCTTCAGGTGCCACTCCTATGAGAGGCCGGCTATCATTAGGGCTACTTGCACCTTGGAGACTGCAGAGCGGAACAATGTTGTGGTACTTTTTCCATACCACACACGGAGGTTCTTAAACCAAGATGTTTTCCTCTTCCTACACTCCTTCTGCCCTCAATCTTTCCTTGCATAAGCAATTGCAGGAACCGATATCTCTCATGTCGCAGAATATGTCGAAGGTACTGGATAAACAGTAAGGAGATATAAATTAATAGTAAACCCAACAACCGTATAACTGGTATCCATTTTTCAAAGCTAAAATAAATAAAAAAATATTTGCCATCAACAATGTCCGAAGAATATTTTACCGATTTTATCAATATATCGTATACAGGGTGAGTCTGCTAAGGCGAATCAGCTTGATACCTCTGTTATTTGAAGTATTAGAAAAATTATTTTTGGGCAGATTGTAATAGACAGTGTCCCCTATGTATAGGCAATATCAAAAATATTTTTTGGCTATTTCAACGAGATTAAATAATTTCTATAAATTGCTTATAAACATTTTTTCCAAAATTTAATCTTTTGGTGTTGAAGATTGCTTGGAATGTTCTTCTCTATAGCGCCCCATTTTTTAAAATCGTTTACGTTAAGAGATCTTCTAAAATATTTAAATAAATGTTATGGATTTAGTCTGTGAGTTCAAATAAGTGCGGTATGGACGTAAAATCGAAAATAAATCACAGAGACATTTAGCAGACAGCAGCAGCAGCAGACATGATATGCCCGCAAAATAGAGTTGCACCGATACTGTTTTCCCAGATGCGGTGTTTCGCATTTACAAATTAGTTTGTGTCAACTGTTATCGATTGCAGTCATTAGAGCTTTAATTTGTTTATTTTAAACCAATTTTAAAATAAGTAAAGAGGCGAATTCACTGTATATCACTCATATATGTCCTAATAACACAAAACAAAGAGTGGATCGATGTGTTGAAAAGACAGGTTGTAACACGAGAAGCATAGGTTCAATTCCCGGACGAGTATAATTTTAAAATATTTTAGATAGTGCCTGTACATACGGGGTGCTGACTATTACAATCTGTTTCAAAAATAAATGTTCTAATGTTTCATATAAGTGACAAAGGCGGTTTTATTCACGGGGCGGCATTGCTTCCTGTGGATATTTTTCTCAGTGAATATTCTACCCTATAAATATTCGATCTGTTGAGATTATCCTGAATATATTTTTTAGATTCGTTATCATGGTATTTTTGTCCTTGAGACCTTGAAGTAAAGCTGCATTTAATAAAGGGTACAATTTTGTTTCCGTACCTTCTTATTATTTGTATTAACATGACCTCGTGAGAAAACAACACTTGTTGTTGTTATATATTTAAATGTACTCATTTCATTTATATCCCTTCAATTGCCTGATATGAACAATAAAAATATTTCCTCTAATCTACAATTTAACCTTATAATATGCAACTATAAAAATTATTGTTTAACGTCACAAATGGCTTTGTTTGATAAACACTTAAAAATTCTATCGTGAAATTTTCCAATCAGAAGATTACAAATTACAAAAGATTATCCTTTAGCAGCTTTTCCAATTGTCTTTCACCTTCAAAGATTATATCAGGCCAGTAAGGTTATCATATAATATTCTTTAATTAATAAAATGCATACAGATAAAACGATTAATTATAATCTTTATATCCAACGATAAAATATTAAAAGTAAGACACAGATGAAGATTAACCAGCTTCAATTTTGTGACATTATCTAAAAACAGTCAAATTTAAGATACGGCAGTTCTTGATAAATACGAACCAAATTACAATTAAAATGTTATCACTGTGCAATGTACAAGTGGGCGATTCCATTGGAGTACGTTATCAAATTGCTGTATTGCGGTTTGGCGTATTAGTTTCCATAAGACAAGACAAGAAAATCGTTATGATAATTTAAATTGTATAACAGTTGACTTCTTACGTATCAGCTCCGAAATGTAAAGATAACCTTCCTGTATTGCTGGTAATTACTAATTTGCACTGACATAACTGATTGTACAAACTCTTTTGGCCTTGAAGCAATTATCTTGAACCAAAACTAATGCCTACGCTCTTCGTTGTGCACGAGCTTGCATTCGTGTCTTTCTTATCGCAATGACGAACTTTATGACACAAAAAGTAATTTATTAGTTTATTACAATCGCGAGTAGTATAAATATTTTTTATTACAATTATTTTTAAAATTGCTTAAATATGGATGATTGTAGTCTTGCAAAGTGAAAATGGTTGTGATATCAAGACGGTCTTATATATGTTTTGCTTTTAATTTAGTTCCATTATTATCGTTGTATGAATGCAATAACCGGGTAATTGTAGTGTATTCATCAGGCTAGATCTCGTAACAACCATTTAGCGTCATTCTGCTTGCGGCAATGGTTAGATAAATAGTTTTACTTCATAAAATTACGATGATGATTAATTCTTTTTACTTGGAAAAACTATTACTTTTTGTTTACAAAGTAAAATGCTTTTTTATTAGCATTTAGCACTATTAACAACAGCAGAAAGATTGCATTAGTCTATCAGCTTGTGCTTAATATTGTTGTCTATTTGAAACAATATTCCGATTACTTGGGATTTTAAAGTAAATGACCAAAGTCCTTTGAAAACATTTTAACAGCCAACTAATGATAAAATATTAAAAATAATTGTTTTGTATATTACCAAATGGTATTTCAAAAGTTTCAGAACAAAATTAGCACATAATGATGATTCAACTTTACCTGAGTACCACAAAAATCTGTTCCCAGGCTTACCTTAAGGCTTAACTATACTTAGCATACAGTAAACTACGGACGACTTAAAAGCTTGGTTTTCAATATACAATGCTTAGCCCTTCTGGGTATTACGTTCACGCAAAGCTGCTTAGTTACTTTCTTTATTTTGTGGCACTGTTCAAAGAAAAACTTGGATTTCTTAGCAAAATGTTGTTTAACTTACCATTTGTGAGTAAGATGTTCTGAAAATTGATAATGTATATATGTTCGAGGTCTAGACATTCTAATCGTTTGCCCTACTTTGAAACTAGTGTCGAGAGGAAAGCCACATAATGATGCTTATTTAAAAATTATTACAGCATCTATACTTAAAACCGCTTATTGAGAATCAATTCTTTTCTGAAAGTGAATTTTTTCACATACATTATACATTTCACTTCTACTATATAGATTTTTTGTAAACATGCTGTGTGTAATACAGAAAGTAGACTTCATTTACCTGCTTTAATAAAACATCGTACAAAAAAGCCAGGTGAAAAATATTGTTCAAATGCTAGAGTAGTAAGTAATGCACGGGAATATTTCATAATTATACTTTTGTACGAAAATACTGTAAGACCTCGTTTAGCGTTTCCTCGATTAACGTTGATTCGACCTACACGAAGCCTAAAAAAAGCTCAAAATTTACGCTGATTAAAATTATCACGGCATTTCATTGATTAATATATAATACGATTATTCCCGAACACGAACCAATCAGCAAAAGGTGGCAATTCGTCGTAGCGCTGTACTTCCCCTAAATCCATGTTTGTTTGGTGCGTTTGTTTTCGTGCATCGAGTTCATTAGCAGCGAAAAGGTGTTCACGCTATCAATACGATTAAATGATCCAGATTTTGAAAGGCGTGGAAAAGGAAGACGAGGCATTTTGGATGTGATCTCCTGAGGGAAAAAGAAAGCGACTAATGACACTAGACCAGTGTTTCTCAACCTTTTACCATAATTCTCACCGCGCCGCCCCACCCTCTCATACAATAATTTTTACAGAAATCGTGCTGTAATTGTTGTAATATTAGTTTCTATGTAATTGTATTTTGACGCTAAAGCCACACTACGACCTTAATCCTTAATTACAAACCTAAAAAATTACCACGAATAGGTAAATTTGTTGATATTTGACAACACCGATCCGCTGCATTTATAAAACCAGAATCGCTGCCTCTCTATTTCTCTCTGTCTTACGTCCACCATATCGGACATTCACGCGGCTTCACGAGTAGTTCCGATTTCTCTGGAACATTCTGGAACGACTGCGCGACCGCGACGCAAGCGTGTATAAATGCTGCACCTCGTTGAATTCCAGCCAGTCTCAATCGAGTCGATCCTTCTATCGTGAATGTGTATCTTGTAATTTGCGTGTTAACTATAATTCACGGTATTCGAGTAGCAGGAGATTTATACAGATTCATGGATAAATATTTAAGTGACCAGTAAGCCAGCATTAGACGATAGTAAAGCATCAATAAGTGCACAGACGAGCGTGGTTCCAAAGATAAAATCAAGAAAATATTCTCAAGAATACTTACATTTTGGGTTTACCAGCACTGAAGTAAATGAAGAAGAAAGGCCCCTGCGTGTCATTTGCTCAAACATTTTGGCAGCAGACAGCATGAAACCCAATAAATTTAAACAACATTTGGAAACGCTTCATAGTGAGTACGTTAACAAACCCCGACAATTCTTCGAATAAAAATTAAGATCATATGAAACGCAAAAATCATTTTTTAAAAAACGTTATTTGTGAATGAAAAAGCTTTACTTGCCTCTTACAAAGTTTCATATAAAATAGCCAGATGTAAAAAGCCTCACACCATTGAAGAGCTTATTCTGCCAGCTGCAATTGAGATTGTAGAAACTATGTTTGGAGATACTTTTGCCAAACAATTGCAGCCCATACCTCTATCAAATCATATTGTTCTGCGGTGGCTGCTTTGAAGACAAAATATATATCTTAGCTAAATATAGAAAAAGAACTCAGTATGTCAATTTCTAATATTAAACTTTCTTTCGAAAAACTTTGCTCTGCAAGAGAGTCACTAATAATTATTAAACTTGTTTTTAATTTAGTATTGATAAGTTAATTATTAAATACAGTGTGCAGTACTGATACAATCACAATCCTATATATAAGTGTATTATATCAGTGTAAACGTGTATTTTATTACGTCAGCATGTATTTTATTGCTTTTCTTTCAGTAAATTAAATACATTTTAATAATGTTTTTTCTTAATTTTTTTTCGAAATGCTCGCGCCCCCCTTTCAGTGTTATCACGCCCCCCTAGGGGGACGCGCCCAGCAGGTTGAGAATCGCTGCACTAGACGACTTCATCTCAAAAAATACAGAATTTCAGAAGAATCAGGACCTTCATCACGCGAATAAATTTTATGTTACTGTGTGCATATGTTTATGAGTTATGTAACGTATATTATTATGCAAATTAATATAAAAAAACTTAAAATTAAAGTAAAATTTGTTTATTTTTGGTAGCGTGTTCCCCTTTCTCTATATACTATGTTTTTCAAGTTATCTCGTTTAGCGCTGTTTCGTTTAGCGTTTTATCGTCGAAGAACGCATCATAAGCGCTAAACGAGGTCTCACTGTATAGGCTATTTGTTATGGATTCACCGATGCAACTAAAGAATGAAGTAAGTTAAGTACCGTAAAGTTAGTTCAGGTTAGGACTCAAGTTACACAGAGTAAATTATTTATTTATTTATTTAGCGTATGTGTTATAGAGTGCACAATAATTATTACTACAATAGTTTACGTGTTTAGCCTAGCTATAGTATGGGCTTAAATATACATATAAAACATAATATAATAGTATCATGTCTATGTTTTCGTGAATAGCTAGCTTAGATAAATATTCGCTTTTTGCTTTGCTTATGCCTTCCACGTTTATCTGCAGGATTCGGATTTGTTGGCCGATGTCCTTTGTCTTAGGGTTCTGATAAGGACCGTTTGAAGTTGGAGGGTTCATCTTGCACTCTTTGCCGAGAGGTATATTTCCTCGTGGTGCACCCTGGGCAACGTCATTAGACGGCTAAAGATCTATCAAAACAAGTGTCTGCCGAACAGAGTAAATTAGAAAAGGATTAACTGTTTAATCTTAATTTTCTACGGTTTAATTGTAGGATTAGGTTACATTGGTGTCGGTTAAGTTAGCATTGAAACCATTATATTAGCCATTTTAGACTTAAATTATTTTTAGCTTAAGTTAGGCTACAAATATGCTAATGATTGTAAGATTAAATTACATTTAAAAAAAGTGATTGGAAAATGTAGGGTTATTTGCTATAAAGTTACTACAAGTTAATTTAAATTTAGGTTAAGTTCTGTTCGGAAAATTCAGGTTAAGATGAACTAAAATCAGATTAGGTTAGATTTAGTTAGGTTTAAATTAAATTGTGTGAAGTTAATTAAAAATTAGATAAAAATAAATTGGGTTAAGGAAAATTTGTGTACGTTTCATTAAGTAATCGTTAAGATATTCCCTTTTGTCTGTTCGGCCGCTTGGTGTATTAGCAGGCGTGCTTTACATAATTTAAATTTGAATTGTTTTTGATTTTTTTTTTCTATTTTTAAAGGATAACAAAAATAGTATTCGAAAAACATACCCAAATAAATCTTCCATGTCAATATGTCTTCAATTAGTTTTAGTTTGTAACTAGAATTAAGTGAACCAAGAACTAAAAATTGCAAGACACTATATAGAATATCTTACTATGGGGTCGTATAAGAATTGTTAAACGTAAAAATATTCTATTTCTCAACAAAAAAAATTATTAGCAAATGCTTATATGAACTATTACCACTAGAAGAAGAAAACATGCATAAGAGATCATTTTCACACTTAAATTTTTAAAAATTTAGATTATATACATAATGTACTACAAAATAAATCAAAAGAAGAAAATAAAACTGAATTATAAACAGTGTAATGTCTTAAGTATGCATTGAATTAAATTTATACGATAAGGAGTACGAAATTTTTCCAAATTTATAATCCGTAATATTATTTTCAATGGATTTTTGTTTCTTTGGCACATCTTTCCTAATAACCCTTTCTTGATTAACACTGATGGATTTTATTTTAATGTGTCTTTCTGCATATTTTATATAACGTCCAGAAAATGAGGAAAATGAGGAATGAGGAATAACCATCCAATTTGGAATGGAACGAATTAGTTGCCTTTGTCAAAGTAGCACAATTTTTAGCCCAAATTACGAGAAGAAATTTACCTTCTTTTTGTATGTAATTTTCCACAATATAGTCTGCGAATTCCTTAACCAAGGGATTATTTGGTTGTTCATATTGAAAATCGAACACAAACGCTTCACCCACGTCTTGTTGTTCAAGAAATATAAAGCCAAAAATGTCATTTTCCCGATTCTTCGTGTACAAAGGGCACATTGTTTACATAGCTGGCAAGAAATCAACTGCATCGTCTTCCAAAATTGATAGAAAAGTAGGCGTCCGTTTAGATATTCTGGTAATGGATTATAGAACTGCACATTACTTGAAAAATTGGTGCCGTAGTTCAAGTTTGGGATTAAGGAGCTAATGATTTCGCGTCGCAGTTCGGATGCACCAATAGGATCTTCCTCACGACAGAAAATCGATGTCTTCGTACCTTTTATTCGCTCTATGCCTTTAAAGCTGTCCTCAAATATAAGCCCAGGGTGTATAAAGTATGATTTGACAGGGGAGCGAAATAGTGAAAATACGTCAAGTCAAATCCAAGGATAAACAATCAGAAAATTTTATTACCAAATAAGTAAAACTTCTAAAGATTACCTTTTACTAAAAATGTTTGTACATCGTCAGGGTCATATTGAAAGACATGGATGACCAATATAACCAAAGTTTATTAAAGAAAAAACTCTTAAGGCTGAAAGTTTTAAGACATTTTTATGAAAAAATCTGTTACAATTGAAACATTTTTTATTTATATTATAAAACATGAAACAATTTGTAGCCAAGTTGGTTTTTAATAGTCCCAGATTTCACTATTTGTACAATATCATTGATTGTGTAAACACATTTCCTATACAATAAAAATGGTTACAATATTTAGTGTGACTTTTCCATGACCTTACTTTCTCAATATTTCTTCCCCAGATTTTGTTCCGTAGATATTAATATTGGATTTATAATCAACTTACGAATGATTGATTTTTGGATTATCAGTAGATTAGGAATAATCCTCGAATAGAAAAAAATCTTTGCAATGAAGTCGCTGGAAAAGGTCTCGTGAAAAACAGTCACCCATCGCCCTCATTCACAAATATGAGTTTAAAGAAATATTTCCGAAGTAAGTTTCCATAGGAATAACTTCTAGCTTCTTGTAGCAACATACATTATTAGAGCAAAATGAAAATGATATTTAAAATTTCTAACTTCTCAATACCTATGCAACTACTATCATTAGTTTGCAGTAAAGAATATAAAAATACACATCGATGTAGTAATCAAAATGGATCTAATGTTTCTAATGATTTTTCAGGATTTTTTAAAAAGCTTTAAATGGAAGTTCAATAAGGTTGAAAAGATAAAAGTAGAATGTCTATTTCTAAAGTTTCTACAGTTTGATAAAAAAGATATATAGTACGATTTGCATTTACTTTAAATCTTTGTGTATAATGTTCTTAATAATACTATGACAATATACATACATGTATACAACGTCAGAGTCATTAGTTGATATATGAATTTGGATATATTTTTCATAAATGTTTCCCTTCTGGATATACCTTCTTTGGATATTAATTCTTGGTTAGTTTTAACATGAATATTTTCACCTTGGTTATTTTCCCATTTACCAATACACAGCATAATATATCCTATTTGAAATATAAAAATTGTGAACAATTTCGTGTAAATTGAAAGAACAAACAAATATCTATTCGTCATCATATGGTGTGATTTTACATTATACTTATTAATTTTCGTATGGCGGCTTCTGGCAATATTTTTTCGGTAACTTTTTTGGTTGAATTTTCATCAAGTGGCTTTTTCTCCGTTCAGTTTTTTAGATTAATTATGTACATGCAATGTAACAATATATCCGTACCTCAAGCTCATCTTCATCGTCTTTTTTAAGGTGTCTCTCCTTCATCGACTTTCTGAATTATTCATTCCATGATTTTCGTGGTTCTTCTTCTTATTCCTTTCTGGTGACGTCCATGGGAAAATCGTTTCGGTCATCTAGATTTATCCATACGTAACAAATGGTCAAACTCTATCTTTATTCTCTACATAACGATCTCACTTGCTGCTATTCTGTTTCTAATTTCTAACCCTTTCTCATCTGGATACTCTGGCACTCCTTCGCAGATAGTCAATATCAATTGTATTACCTCTTCATTTCCTCTTTCCTCAAATTCAAACTTCAGATCCATAGCACAGTACTGTTTCTACCATAGTTCTTCCTATATTTTTCATTGAAATGCTCTTGTCGGATTATGGCGTTTTGAATTCTTTGTTACATATCTCGTCCTCCTAGACCATTTTCATCGATTATACAACCTACATATTTGAATTCATCTACCACCTTCACACAGCTTTCTTTTTTCATCTCAAATTGTGCTTCAGCGTTTATCACCAAGTATCCCATTTCTGTAACTAATCTGTAGACCCCCTTTTGTATATTGGGTCTATATTATTTTTAACATGAACTTTAAATCGTAGGCGGCGCCTTGAGCAAAAATTACCTGATCGTCCGCAAAACAAACTGTAAATACGATTGTTGTTAATAGGTCTATCCATTACTTGACAGTTGAACTTCCAGTTTTGTATCAGTTTTTTTCCGGTGCTGGTTTTGCAGAATTGAGAATAACTATGTTGGACAGTCAGACTTATGAAACTGATATCTTTTCCAAGTCTACATTTTTCTGGTAATATTTTATCTGAAAACGTTTTCCGGAGTATTTTTCTTTAATTTCATATTCAAATTTTAGTAGTCTCAATTACCGAATTGCGTTTAACATTTGTAATTTTTTCCAATTTTTAACTTCAATGTTTTCACAAGTTGTTTACGAAACCGCAAAGATATGCATTCACATGTTTATTTTAAATGCAATAAATAAGTGTATCTATACAGCTCTGACATTTTAGAAGTGAATTCATTACTATGGTAATAGTAAAATAGGCATAAAATTAAGATAATTACGTAAAACTTTACTGATAAACTAGGAAGATATGAAAAATTTTATGTAATTCTTGGCATTGAACCTACACAAAATTCTTCAACACTATTGCTTCCTAATTTCTTAATGTACTATAGGTAGATAAAACCAGAAACTATTTACCGGTTACGCACGCGATCTTCAGAACCATATCACGCAACTTTAAATTAAATTTAAAACTGTACCAGTAGTTCCGAGTCTTAATTGCTGCTAATTGTAATTCAGGGCTGAATTCCATCCCAAAGCCAAAACGAGATTTCCGAACGAAAATGCCCATATTTCTAAGTCTTTTTAAAAAGTTCAGGCGCTCCAGGCTTGTTAAGACGATGTTAACAATTTTCTTGGAATTCTTTCTTTAACCTTACAGTTGGTAACTGTTAATACGGCGGTGTTTACTTTGGCATGACAAATATACCACAAGCCAAGGTGTAGTGTTTGAGGTGTTTTACGACTTTTTGGAAATCTCCTGACAACCTGCATTCTTTATGCGAGTGCAATCACATACGCAAATGTATCTTACATTTTTTCTATTTTTATGAACGGGTTTATTTATACAGGAATTTGTTTCATATCTCTTTTTACAACTAGACTTGTTTCCCTGAATAATTATCTTTAGATGATAAAAAATAAAGTTGCTGCATTCTGTACACACGTGTATACGCTGTGGTCGTAAAGTAGGGAACAAATGGGTTATCTTTGAAAATACAAAGATTTCAATGATCCCGAGTCTCTTAAAGCAATTTAAATTTTGGATCTGCCGACAACGTTTACTTGTTTAGGATAATATCAGGTTTTTGACATTTCGCAGAGCATTTAATTTTGTTTTTTTTTTCTAAAGTCTTGTTAAGAGTTGGAGAAAATACTAATTCGAAATATCAGGGTGTCATGGTCAAAGGGGGACCTACTACTTCAGCACGAAATATAATCTTTCTGCAAAATACTATTATTAGAAGAATAATATCTAATAATTATACTTTTGGTTTTGATTATATTATGTTAAAAGGATAGATGGTTAGCAGACCTACATTTTTTTACTTATTAACGATGCGCCAATTACTCAAAAATTGTCATTCCTGCATACTTAAACGTTGGGGTAGCCATTAGAATCGTGGGACAGAAAGAAATTTTCAAAATATAAATAATCATAAAAGTTGTATGCAACAAAAGTTTTTGAATGTTTCAAAGAAAAGAACAGACATTGAAAAACTTTTGTGGTTTGATAAAAGGCTTGAAAATCTAGAAAATTGTTGTTTAATCATTGAGAACCTTGTCCGCAAGGCCTTAATAAAATAAGTACATCAGATATTCTATCATTCGCGACAAAGCCGGGAGCAATAGAAGAAAACTATCCGTTCTGCTTGATACTTTTCGTTTACTCTGCAACTTTGAATAAGAATTCACTTTTCTTTCTATATACAGCTTATATACACCCATATTTAGTTTAATTCTAAACGAAATAAAACTGAGATATCTATGAAAGTATCACAATAGGATGTTCACATTCATGGCCATTTACAGACTGATTATGGCAAAGGCGAGAAATCAGTTATGTTGATTTTTATTATATCGTTAACTATAATTTCCTTCATTTAAGGTTGTAGTATGTGTTCCCTGAAAACATCAAAAATATCCTGGTTTACTTAACCTTATGGATACCCATATAAAATAATTTCGTGTCTTTAGGTCCGAAGATCTTGACTCTTCTCTGCTGACTCATAACTCTGAGTAGTACAACGGAACTCCGTCTTGCTGATAAAAAAAACCATTATCAGGTACGTCATTAGATCATGTTCACTTGGATACAATAGTGAATTACGTACGAACAAATTGTTTCTGAAAAAAATTATAGTCTCATTTCCTGCATAGCCTATCGTCAAAAAAGGAATTACATGGTGTACACATATTAATTCTTCGCGTCAAGGATGCAATTCTACCGTAAATTAGTCTACTGTCTAGTACAGAAAATTTTACAGTTTAAATTTTCATTCGCGGATATTCTTAGGTTTTAAACGATTTGATAATTTTCTGTGATTACCTTATTGCTAGTCCTCATTTAAACTAAATGTTCATTTTGAACCAGATTTCTCCAAAATCCTGTCTTATATTTTACACGAAAATATTTTTTGTTTGTAGTTTCTTGCATTACTCTAGCACTTATGATTTTTAGAACACTTGGTATTTTAAGTTTGTTTCCTACTTTACGACCACAGGTAAGCTCTCACTAGAGTGGTTGTTAAACCTCACATAAATTCACATCCACAAACAACTAGGGAACGATTGCCAGACAAAAGGGCTGGAACAAAGGGTTTCAAACAAAAGGGTCGCAGACAGGAGGTTCTCTAGTATATAGAGGCCCCCGGATAAATATTAGCATTGAAAACATTTAAATTTTTGTTGCATATTTGTAAGAGATTGGCCTTCAGTAAATTGCATAATTCTATATTTAAACTTAGTTTCTACAATACCTACTATATATACAGAGCGATTACGAGAATGGAGAGAGGCACAGAGAGATATATAGAGTAGAATCTCATTCAATTGGGCAAGATTACACGCGTGTATGCTTAACTATAAAAGTTGAATACAAAAAGTAGAAAAAGTATACCCACCATTTCTACTTACTAAACGATTATTATTTAAATTACTAACACAATTTCAAGGGGTCACTTTACTAAAACTATAGTGACAAAGAAAAGAAATAGTGGAAACTCACATCGCATTCTTATTAATTGCAAAAGAGTTACATTGATGCAGTAAACAATTATTCTACAAGGCAATTGCAAATTATTACATTTACTGTCTACTAACTAGTAATTTGATCATAATACAAACCTGTTTAAATTACTTGTATTCCGAGCAACAATTACTAAATACATTAATCTAAATAGTAGATATTTTAATGTGAAACTGAAATTACAACAAATTTAAATGATTTGGAAGAAATAAATGAGCAGGTGCGACATTTTTAATTATTGGTATCTTGCAATAGAATCACATTAAGTATTATACCTTTATTTATGTTTAAAAATCATATTTAGTAATCTAATATGTTGTTCACGTAAATATATGAACATGATGATGATTGCACGTGAATCAAAATATGTTTCAAATTTTCATGCCCACTTTCATCTGAAAAAATTAATGCAAGCATATTAAAAAAGTTCCATCTATAACTTAGCTATAAAGAAAACTTGAAATTGATGTTTCGCTTTCTTTCGATATCCGAGAAGCTAAAATGGCCCCGTTAAGTTTTTGTGTTGACGTGGAAAATGTTCATTATTCCCAATTGAATAGGTGAGGCATTCTTTAAAAAAAAGCCAGTTTAATATTTAAATTAATATATAACGTTTATAAAATTTATATACAGGGCGGGCTAAGTTGTACCCCCTTGAAGGTGGTTGACGCAACCCAACATACATATAGAGTGATTTATCTTTCATTTAATTAAATTAATTAATTTAATCAATTTTAAGTAAGACGTTTTCAGATACCTATCGAGAAAACAGATTTGTTCCTTATTTCTGGTGAATGCCGTGGGAATGCAGTCCACAATGTATAAATCAGGCGCTATCCAACTGGAAGACAACCGTCTGAAAAAATATTTAGATGCCTTAAAACATCTTTAATAAACGAAGGTAAATTTGTTAATTCCAGCAGATGTAAGCACATAACGATTACGAACATGGAAAATGAACTAGTGTTAGAGGCAGTGAATGATAATCCCCATGTAAGTCGAAAAGATGTAAGAACAAGTGTGTGTAGTAGTCTCGCTTTCATAGTCGTATGCTTCATGACTGAAGCGACATAATTGTATGGTTGAATTTTATGTAGTCTTATGAAGTATCTCTCTCCACTTTTCTCTATCTCTGGTTATTCTTACGTTTTCTTGGAGCATGGTTCACGCAATACGTATTAATTGGTCTATCCATCTTTTGAAAAGGAAAGCGTCCTCGTGCCCGTATTCCTTCGATCATTCCTTGAACTACAAGTCTTTCCAAATTATCGTTACTTTTTCTATTGATGTAACCAAAGTATCTCGTGTTTAATTCTTCTAACATTGGAAAAACTAGTGTTATAACAAATCTCTTCGTTGTGGCATTCGATATATTACGGTGTTTCCATACGTTGCTGAGGTCAGTCATAGCTGCTCTTCTTCTTATTTCAGTTCAGCAATTCCCATCTCTATTTATATGGGAACCTAGATAAAAATCGCCATTTAAAGTTTGTATGTCGTTTGCCATGTCAACTTACCTCAAGGCAATCATTTTCTGTTTCCTAGACAACAGAACCTTTGCAGTCAAAGTCAATACATCCCTGTCTGAAACCAAAAAGACTCGAACCGGTGTTCCACAAGGCAGCATTTTGGGTCCAGTCTTCTTCAACATATACACGTCTGATTTACCAGAACTTAGTGCAACAGTAGCCACCTTTGCGGATGACACCGCTGTGTTTACCCAAGCTGATAATGCTAATGAAGCAGTTGCAAAACTGCAGAATGCAACTATATAACAAGTTTTCTTCCTGGTTCAAACGCTGGAACATTACAATAAACCCAGATAAATGCCAAACGAAAATATTTACATTAAGACGACTTACCAATCCTCCCTACATACAAATTGATAACAACGAAATACCTTAGAATCCCAAGACGCTGCTGCTAAATACCTGGGAGTATATTTTGAGACTCGATTAAGTTGGAAATACCACATAAACCAGAAGCTTACCCAAAGCTACGCCAGACTAAAGCAAATATATCCGCTTATTAATCTCAAATCAACTCTCAAAATTGAATGCATAGTTCTACTGTACAAAACCTTACTACGGCCTCCTGTTCTAACAGCTCAAATAGACGATTAAATTAATACCAGTTACCAGTTATTATTATATCCAGCTTTATTACCCATGCTATGTATAACAAGTATTGTTTATTGATCTGTCAATAAATGAATTTAAGAAAAAAAATGTGTATGTCCTGTATATTGGTTTATTGTTTGTTATATCATCAATTTAGTTTTGTGATGGTTCAACTTTAATCCAAAGTTTTCACTTTTGGTTACAATCTTTTCGAACAGCTCAGTCATTTCATTTTCCCCGTTGGCGAAGAGTGTGGTGTTGCCGGCGAAGAGCAAATTATTTATTCTCTTCCCGCCGGTGGTAATTCTACCTTGCTAGCTTTCGAGAGCTTTCCGTATGATGTACTTCCCATACAAGTTAAATAGTATGGGGGATACACCTTTCTGTACAGTGTGAAGAGTATTTGCCGGCAAGCCTACTGTTGTTGAACCACCTTCGTACAGTTGCTACAGGAGTAGGACAAGATATTAGATATTCGTCTCTATTTCTGTTAGCACTGTCAGCAGTTTTGGACAATTCACACAGTCAAATGCTTTAACGTAGTCTAGCAAACATATGTAGGCGATTACTCCAAGCTCTCTTGTCATTTATGGTAAATCATTTGTCGGATAAAACTTAACGAACCGACTGTAAATGATAGCGGCGAAGAATTGATAGAGTTCTGCACCATGAACGAACCCAGAATAAACAACTCCTTCTTTGACCATCCGATACAGCAGAAAATAACGTGGTCCAACAGTAGGGGGCAGAATTCGATGATAGACTTCATAATAAGCAACAGAGAAACACATCCAAAACAAATACTAGATGTCCAAACTCTAACATCTGCTAATATAGGCGCAGATCATGGTCTCGTATTATGTAAAGTAAACCTACACATTAATCCAAAAATACAAAACCCACTATTTTCTGAAAAACTAAATATAGAAAATATAACAGACCCAAGCATAAAAACCCTATATCAAAAAAGATTAAAACAAAAACTAGAAATGGAAAATGAACAAATTAACTACACTGCTACGGAAAAGTGGACAAAACTAAAAACAGATATTCTAGCAGCAGCAGAGGAAGCACTCGGAAAAAGGAAAATCAATAAAAATAATACTAAAACAAGAACACCTTGTATTCACGAAGAAGTTGAGGAACTAGCAAAAGAAAAGAAAACCGCCTTCCTTAAGAATAAAAACAAACACCTTTTGAATATGCTAAATATGTACAAGTAAGGTTAATCGGGATATACAAAAGATAAAACAATCATACTGGGAAAAATTCACAAAAGATGTAGAACGTGATTTATATGGAACACAGAAAAATATTTGGAGGATTTTACAAAACCAAAATCGAAAAATAAGTGAAACCATATAAATCAATAATATTCAAGAACAACAATGGATTGAACATTTCCAAGCACTATACATGGAACCAGGAAGAGAACATAGAAATATGAACCAACCAAACAATTACAATAATCAACCAATAAACATAACACTACAACAAACTACATAAGCCACAAATAAACTAAAAAACCGTAAGTCATCTGGTCCGGATGGTATATTCAATGAACTAATAAAATATGGCGGAGAAACCTTAAATACACACATACATAAATTATTTAATAAAGTGCTAGAAGAAATAAAAATACTCCTAGAATGGAAGAGCAGTTTCAATATCCCTATATTTAAAAAAGGAAACAAGAAATTAGCAGAAAACTATTGAGGTATCACATTATTAAACTCAATCCTGAAACTACTTACATCAATAATCAAGAACCACTTACAAGAAACCATACCCATAGAGGAAGAACAGCAGAGTTTCAAATAAAACAAAAGCACACTAGATGCGATATTTATGCTGCGCCAGATGGTGGAAAAATCAATAGAATATGACAACCCCATGTATCTATGTTTTGTGGACCTCAAAGGAGCGTTTGGCCGAGTCAGAAAAACGGACATTATTGACATCCTTCACGAAGAAAACATATCGCAACAAATAATAGACACCATAAACGATATTAGCACAAACAACAACACCTGAGGTAGCAACAAATAACGGTTACACAAACCCCATAACTATAAATACAGGAATACGACAAGGTGACTCGCTTAGTCCATTCCTTTTTAATATAATAATGAATAAGATAATAAGATCTGTACAAAACGAAATAGGATGCAGAATGGGAAATAAGAACATCAATATAATATGTTACGCTAACGATGCAGTGTTAATATCTAACAAGGAGGACAATCTCTAACGACTATTGCATCAATTTAACCTAACAAGTAAACAATACAATATAGAAATATCGATAGCAAAAACTAAGGCAATGGTTATATCAAAAAACCCCATCCGCTGTAAGCTGGAAGTAGAAAGGTCAATAATCGAACAGATTATGAGTTTTAATTATTTGGGAGTTGATGTAAGTAGTAACAGAGACTTGACCAGCGAAGTCCAACGACAATCAATAAAAGCGCAGATAGCAGGATGCCAGAGAAACATTATTTGGAACAACAAATACATGAGGACAGAAGGCAAAGGTAACATATACAAAGCAATGGTTGGACCGGTTTTAACATATGCGATAGAGACAAGGGCCGAAACAAAAAGAACAAAACAAAAAATTAGAACTACAGAAATGAGAGTGCTACGTTCAATATTAGATAGGTAAACAAACAACAGCATTAGAGAAAGATGCAATATACAAGACGTAGTAAAATGGACCAAGAAAAGAAATAAAGAGTGGAATGACTGGCTCGAGCTTGTAAAACAGAACGACCAGAGGGAAACAGACCACTAGGACGCCCACCCATGAGATGGGCACAGAGCTGGTTCTCATCGTCGACCGAATAGAAAGGCCAAGCAAACAGGAAGAAATTTCTAGCTAAAGGAAGAAGAAGAAGAAGATTTGTCGGACATTTAGGATTTATTCCCTAGTGTCTTTTCCACTTTTAAATCTCGCTTTTTCTTGGGGTATTTGCCAGTCTAGGGAGGATTTAAGACGTAGTAGAATTTAAAAGCGTCATTGTGTTGCATACGAGATGAGGGCTACAGTTTTGTAAATATTGCAATTTTGTATTGAACCCTTTTTATGAATTGACACATAAACAGATCTTGACCAGTCACCAGGCCATTGTCCACTTTTCCACATATTATTGCATATTTTCTATAGGGGCACCATTCTCTTATCGTTAAGTTGTTTAAACACGTCTGCGCTGATTTCGTATTCCCCTACTGATTTGTTCTTTTTCAGTTTTTGGACAGCCTGTATCATTTCTTCTTTTAGTATACCTGGTACTCGTTCTACCGCCTGCGTCTGAGGTCTGAGTTCGCCTAGTTGTTCATGGTATTTATCTGAATAGAGATTTTGCCAACATTTCCTCCATATTTCTATTACTGCATTTATATCCGTGTGTAACGACCTCTGGGATAGTGATTAAACAGACTATTAACAACCGTTCAACTGTTCTCTACAACAAAATTTAAAAAAAATTCGTCCGATTCGTTCTTATCAACCAGTCTGGGTTTTCCTGCTATGTGTCCAATGTGATTATCTTCATCTGTGTTACCAATTTTGGCATTAAAATCGCCTAAGATAAAAATTATTTCTTTCTTAAGTATTTCACGAACTACTGTTCCACGTTCTTGGTAGAAACTAATGATTTCATTTTTGTTTCTTCTACCTATAAGGGAGGCCTACGTTTGCATGAAACTCATTATACACGGTTTCGCATTTATTCTCACCGTCAATATTAGGATAGTAGTAGAAATTATATGTATTTCATCCCTATCACATTATTTTGGTGCATGAACTGCATGAAAATGACCCTAAAAAAAAGTACAATTTTGAAACTGCTTTTAGAATCAACTTGTTTTGGGTCCGTCCTTTTTAAATTGTGTATTGTTTAGCGATGAGACAAAATTCTCAAACTGGTTAAATAGACACAACTCGCACTATTTTACAGAAGATAATCCAAGTGAATACCTGCCTACTTTCAAAGAGTATTTTAAATAAATGTTTGATATGGCCTAGTGGCTGACGATATTGTTGGGCCATACATATTTCGTACTGATATTTTACCCGGGTTGTTGGAAGATGTAGAACTCAATGTACCACAAAAACTTTGGTACCAACATGATAGAAGTCCAAATAACAACAGTTGAATTGTTAGGAATTACTTAAATAACGTATTTGGAGGAAATTGTATTGGAAGAGATGCTGTGCATACATGACCACCACAAAGTTGCGATAGCAGTGTAGTAGACTTTTTCTTTGAGGTACAATTAAAAAATAGTATACCGAACTCTGGTAATATTAAATGAAATGATTTACAAAATAGAATTATCGCCGCGTGTACGTCATTTACACCAGACACGCTCACGCGAGTTTCAAAATGGTTTTTAAAACGATGTAAAAAATATGTGCAACTGGATGGAGACAATTTCGACCAAATACTGAATTAAATAAAATGTTGCTATTTATTTGGTTGTTTCTCACTTGTTCAGTTTTTCCTATAGTACGGTTGCATTAATGAGTGCTTTTTTGTAATTACTAATATAATATTAATGTTAGTAAAATTGTTATTCGCTACAGTAAGAGATCAACTTCACAGAAAGTAATTAAGATGCATTTCTATACTATAAAAAATCCAACAATCCCAGTTGCTATGATACATGTATGTCCACCACTTTTGTGGGGGGCCAACTTAGCTAGCCGACCTTGTATATTCAAAATTGGAAAAACACCCTTTTAAAAATTAGATAAAAAATTAGTAAAATCGTCACCTAAAATCAAAACGTTCTTAAAATAATGTTTTATTAACTTTATTTACACTAGAAAAAAAAACCTTAAACAGTAGCCACCGATGGTCAAAAGACCCCTAACTAATTCAGAGATTAAATTTAACATTTGTATACGGAAAGCTCATTTTTAAAAGTCTTCAAAGACCTAATAACGAATAAAAAACGAACAGGATTTGTATAAATTAACTACGAGAGATTTTGTGCAGAAATTTCCTATTTCCTTATTTCGTTCGATGACTTCATTCTTTGTGAATTTATTGTTTCAAAGGTATTTTAATTTGATGCTTATCAATATGTTGCTGTAGTATCTTTCAATTATTGGAACTGTAATATATAATACAACCTGTATGAACAGTCATCTTAAACAGGTGGTCAGGAAAAGAAAATCACGTTTAGGGAATGTGTGAACTGGAAATGTAGGTTATAAGCCGAAAATAGAAACCTATAGAATACATTTTCCTAAAGTACGTATGTATCATCATACATTAAAACAAAAATAGAATATGTAACTTAACCTAAGGCGCTAATTATATATTTTTTAATGTATACATAATTGTATTATATACTAGATCTAATACAAAATTGTTCGCCACTGCCCTACATCTAGTTCATTTGAATACCCACACAAATGTTCTAATTCTACTTTTTGAAGATTTAAACTAACCCAATGATGGTTAAAATATGGTGTCTTTAATGTTCGGTAAATTTTAATACTATATAGGCCCTAAGATTATATCGCTCAGCCTTCACATTTATTTGAGGATACTAATGAGGTATATTAGTTGATCTCTTAACTTAACGATAGGAATAGTATTCAAAATGTTAAGATAATAAAGTAAGTACTTAGGACCATGGACACAGAGATTCCCTTGCTTTCAATAACCACAATGAGTATTTATTTTAAATACTTGGAAGTAGATAATAATTCGTCTATTGAAGAATTTCTTAGAAAATAGACAGTACAGGTATTCTAACCCATTACCAGCATTAAAAGTCCTCTTAGATAATCTTGATAATAGGCCGCTTAAATACAATTGAGTATCATATTTTGGTAAAAGTAACTTTTACAATACAAACACTTTACAGAGAAGTATTTGAAATAGCCAGTTTCCTTAAAACTGGTCACTAGTTACAATAGAACAGTGGTCCCTACTTTACAGAACAAAGAATGTTAGAACAATATTTTATAAGTGACAGGAGTAAAGTAGTCACTTTATTGCACTTCTGCAGGTTCCGATGTGCTTGAAAAATGAATCAAAAAATCCTACCATTCCAAAAAAAATCGAGAATCGAACCTAATTCTAGCGCATTATAGAGAACCCAGCATTCTTCCCATACAGTGCTCTACCCAGACTGCCCTCGTACGTCTTTGTATAAAATACTGTACATGCCATTACAATGACATTGAATTTTTTGCAGGTGATCCAATAAATCGTTTCACGTTTATTCAGCACAAATGAGACCAACTAGCTTTGCTACAACGGATGAATAATAGTTTTCTGCATATAAGTAATCTTAGCGCAAGAATGTTATTTCATTGCACTTTTATCTCAAAACGGTATGGTCGTATATGCTGGTTGCACGATTATAATCAGCTCTATGAATGCATAGTGCCCCAAGTTGCTGACTGCACCTGTTTATTCATATTCATGCAACTAACAATCATAAAAATCGGAGCAGGTGTAATTTTTTCCTGTACTTGTTAAAAGCGAAATGCATTTGTAAGCAAAAACGATCGTGTAATTTTCTTGACAATCTAAACATCGTGACTTCATTTCAATGACTCAGGTTTTATTCTTCCAAGGAGAAAGTAGTGGTTTCGTGAAAAATTCGAATTTGAGATTTTAAAGGAAATGTTCGCGTTGAATCTTTACGACCCCAAAACAGCGAATAAATGCGATTTTGGGTAAATACAATACAACGAACTTTAGTTAAAAGCAATCTTATAGATGACAAAACGCAGATGCATATATGCATTATAAAATGCTGAAGTATGTATTTAGTATACATGTAAATATATCTGAAAGCTACTTATGAAGAAAGGTGCTTTTGATTGTTTTAAATACACAAATTTACTTAAAAATGTTTGCTGTTGGTAGTACCTAAAGATCGTCTTGCTTACTATTCAGAACTTACGTACAGAATGCTTTTAATTGGATGAAACGAAAAAAATGTAAGCTTTTAAAATATTGCAAATAAATATTACACAAACTTCGAAATTTAATATACTGAAAAGGCCGTAAAACGTCAAAAATACATAAACTACGCTTTAAAATCCAAAAATATATAAGCGTTTATCTAAATCTCATATATTTGCATTTAAATAGACTTTCAAATATACGGATGTGGTTCATATATTGATGTAAAATGTATACATTTAATTTTGTTATGTTTTCATAACGCAAAAAAAACTTGTGAATACGTAAAAATCCTATTCGCAGTAATTACTTTGTTTAAAGAGTATTGCAAATACGTTTTTAACGTAAAGAAAATAATGTGGTATGTTCAGCGCATTTTCAATGTGTCGTGGATCGCTGTTAAATGGGTTTGTACATAAAATGTAAAATTTATGTTGATTATTGTTAACTTTATAACAATACAGGTTTTTAAATTACTGCAAATTGTCTAAAATGCTTTGGTAATTTATATAAGTAAAAGCATGTAAAATATTTAAAAGATGTTATAATATGCTTCAAAATTTAAAACTTCACAAATACCATACACAATTATCCGGTTTTGGAATTATACTTCATTCACTTCCTCAGTAATTTTATGCAAATTTGCAGGAATATGTCTTTTCTGGTTCTCCTCTCTGTTTTCAATATACAGTGTTGTGGAAAAGTTTTGTATCACCAAAGGAAATAATTATTTATTGAAGTTTAGCTATATTTTTGGCATAGATTTCAAAAAATACTTTTAAATATTTGATGTTAATGACTATATAAACAAATTTTCTCTAAATTAGGTACTTAGAACTTCATAGAAGACAATTAAGGTAAGTTCTTTTCTAAAACCAATAATCAGTTGTTCGCGCCATTTCTAATGGAATCATTAAAATGCATTTAAGATGAAACTTAAAAGCATAATTAGGAGAAATACTTATTATGTTATGAGTATACATACATTTGCAGGTACTATGTATTATTAAGTTGTATTTTCCATGCCCTTAATAGTGGCAAAATGCCGTCCGAAAAGAAACCGTTCAAATTATCGGATGAAAAACGATATGAACTAATTTTGCATCGTAAACAAGGAGCTTCCAGTCGTGAAATAGGTATGAAAGTGCAGTGCAATCAATCTACAGTTATTAGAGTAATCAAAAAATACTCCGAGACGGGAAAAATGAAGGTAAACCCCGCGGTGGGCGTCCAACAAAAAGGATCAGTGAGAAACGACGTATTGCGGAGGACGAGCCTGGCAGACAGAAGTCTTAATTCAACAAATTTAATCAAAATATGGTCCGAAGCTACTGGTTAAGTGTATGAACTTCTATGTAAGACGAAAACTTCTTAAATCTGGGCTTAGAGGTTTGCAAAACCCGGAAAGAACTCCTGTTATTAGAAAAACAAAGGATCCGCCGTTTGAGATGGGGAAAGGATCATCGCTATTGGTTCTCAGAACAACGGCCGAAAGTATTATTTAGTGATGAATCTACCTTTAACATTAAGAATCATGCTGGAAACACATATGTTAGACTATTTCCCGGAGATGAATTTTCACGCAGTGTGTTCTGCCAACAATTAAACATTCAACCTCTGTCATGATATGGGGCTGCATGTCTGCTGAAGGTGTTGGTAGACTGCTTGTTGTATCTGGCATGATGAATGCAATCAAATACATTGATGTCCTACAGGAGAAGACGCTGCGTAGTGGAAAAGAGTTATTTCCTGACAAAACATTTATCTTTCAAGATGATAATGCTCGTTGCCACAGAGCAAAGGTTGTTCAATCCTGGATGTCCACAAATAAAGTTAAAAAAATAGACTGGCCAGCACAATCCCCGGACCTAAATCCTATAGAAAACTTATGAGGATTGTTATCATTATTTTAAGAAGAAAGCCCACAAAAAGAATGGAATTTGTCGAATCTCTAATTGATGCCTGGTATCGCTGCATTACGAAGGAAGAATTACAAAAAGTGGTGAATTTTATGCAAAAAAAGGTGTGGACAAGTTATTATAAACAAAGGATGGCCTATTAAGTACTAAAATAGTTTAAAATTGATTAGTGTATATTATAATAAACGTTTAGGTGTAGACTACATTATTATACATAATGTACAATTTTTCTGTTTTTGAATAAATTTTATATATCGAATTGTGTCTGTTTTTTATGGATCTACATTTGGGCTATTATTATTATTACTAGTATTGTGTTTTAGTACCTGTATTATATTTGCAATGATGAAATACAAAATATTTGAAAAAGAATGGGTTTAAACAACTCTAATTTATCATATTTGTGCAACTGATGCAATCTTTTCCACACCTTCGTATCTATCCTTTGAACACGGATACCATAAGATAACTAGAGCTACAAGTACTGTAAAATTTCTTAAAGTACGTAATTCTGAACAAGTCTCTGTATGAAACGGTTTTCTGATTTAAGACTATAATATATAGCTTTTTTATTTTGTTTTCTACTTTCTCATCTCTCTCCACGAGTATATGACATGCAAGAAACAAAATATTTAAATTTCTTATAATCTTAAACAACTTTTTTTACACATGCCCTTGCGGTATCAAAATACTGGTGCTGTAACTTTAACTATTCTATTTTTCCTTACAATCGTCTTTAGAGGAAAAAATGTTGCAAATTCGAGCCACTTACACTTCAAAATAGTTTATTCTTTTCCTCTACTTCTCACGCACACTGTTTGTACTAAGATTAAATACTAATAGTAGAAAGTTCTATCAATTGTCTAATATCAGATAATTCGGAAAAAGAAGAAATTAAAAGATTGTGGTCAAACAGAATGAATAGGATAAAACGTGAAAGTGTCAAGAGAGAAAAACTCGACAGCTGAAGCAGTGATACAAACACTGCTACAGTCGCAAAAAAAGACACACGTTGCGGCGCCAATTTGTTACAGGCCAATCGAGCTTTTTCGACGATTCGTAACTAACTTGATCGAAAAGGGCCTACAGCTTAGCTCAGAGGAGTAGGAGGATTTCGTGAAAATCGCTTATGGGAGAAAATCTTTAGTTGTGTACAGGGCGAGTCAAAATAAGTGGGCGCCACCTTCCAAATCCAGCCGGTTGTAGGTCCTCGTGGAAGGCCGAGAAGCCAACAGCTTACGGGAATGGAACCTCCCGTATTTGTGCCTCCTCCTATATATTTAAAGCTTGCAAAATTCTTACACCAGCAATACAAAAGACACAATAAGAGCCATATATTAAAATAGTTAAGAGTGTGGCAATACAATAAAAATGATACGAGTTATAACGCCAAAATTTGAATTACAATTACAATTAAAATCCTTGAACGTTCAGGAAATGCCGCCGTTCACACACACACAATATTTATACTATGATGAATCTGTGTGGTCAGTGGCGTAGTTTACGGGAAAAATTACTATATTAATATCTTTTACAAACAATAAATGAATAGCCATTGAAGATCGCTTAAAATACTATATTAATATCTTTTACAAACAATAAATAAATAGCGATTGAAGATCGCTTTTAGGTTGCCAAAAAAAGGTTCAATATCGCGAAATTCTGCAAGTTGACGCGAGCAAAAAAAACTTGTTTGTCACAACACAAAACTGAAAGTTTTTACCTTGAATTCCGGTGGATGGCTTAAAACGAGGCAAGCACAACGGCGGCAATTTCCAAAAGGCTGCTAACGATGAACGCAAGCGAAGACAGGACCCTTCGATGATATGAAGAAATGGCTGCAGATACACGGGAGTTGGGCTTCGAAGTTGATCCGCCGATAGGCGATTGGTCAATTCACCAAAGAATTGCCTTTTTCTGGGGTTGAATCAAGTTATTCCTATTTAATCCGGCAGTAGCCGACGGCCTGTTAAATACCCCTTGGTATAACAGCGAAACGGAACACATATAACAGATACCCCTTTCAAAAAAAACCCAAGAGCCGCCCCTGCAGCACTTAACGTAATTACGGCCCCCGTACGGGCGACCGGAACCCCCAAAGATCGAAAATGGACTCCCTCAAAAAGGCAACGGGACCTCACTTCTCCCAAACGATATTGCACCACATTTCGAAATCATATATGGAATGTTCTAGAAAGATTTTGTTTTTAACGCGCGAGTTCCAGGAAGCATTCGAGGTCGAGCGCGGGAGAAAACCAAGAGCTTGCAATTTTAACACAAAGAAACTATTAACATATCTCGAACTTCGAAAGACAAAACAAAATAGTGAAACGGTAACCCAAAATAAGACTGCAATTAAAATAACGTTATTGATTTTAACGAAGCGGCAAACAAATTAGGAAATTAATTCAAGTGTA